>ML265605.1:0-38938 GCA_005239495.1 Nicotiana undulata
TGACTTGAAATTTTGCAGACAAGTCCAAAATGACATTACGAACTTGTTCCAATTGTCGGAATTTCATTACGACCCCGATAGCCTATTTTCCACTGCCATCCGGAAATCGCCAACAACTAACTTCCGCCAATTCAAGCCTAATTCTACACCGGACATCACAAAATTATTCTGAACACACTCCTAAGTCCCAAATCACCTAACGAAGCTATCCGAGCCATAAAATCCGCATTCCGAGGTTGTTTACTAATAAGTCAATTCTCAGTTGACTTTTCCCATTTTAAGGCTATTCTTTAAGGACTAAGTGTCTAAATTCTCATTTAACCATTCCGATTTCAAGCCTATCAACTCTAACACATTAATAACAGAATAACCAATCTATAGTAAGTCAATAGCAATAATTATAATACAGGTTTTACGTAACGACAGACTGGGTCGTTACACCTAGTCAGGCTGACCTTAGTACCGGGGCAAATCAATTACAACCGAAAATTAACACTGTTACCAGTGGTATTTTATATTATGATCCAAAAAAAGATCTGGAAGAATTGGAAAAAATTGTTATTGCTAAGTGTTTACCCTATGTTTTCCTTCTAACCCTCACTTTGTGTATTATATTAAGATTTTTTTAATCCTACTTATAAAGGTTTTCCTCGCACAACCGTAAAGAGCGATAATCATAAATATAAACATGAATATGAAAAATATTTGCGTTATTTATTTACTCATATTTGCTATTACAACCGATATTGGTAGAAGTGGTAATGACTATGATTACCTTACTTTTACCAGTCATTGGATTGATGAGGATTGGATAATGCAAAAGCGCATTATTACTTATAGAATAATTAATTCACTTCACACGGGCAATTTATTTCTAGCACGGTTACGGATGTTTGTAGATATTTTTGCATTAGTGATAAAATAATGCCAGTTTCAATAGAATATGCTAGAAGTAACACAAATGATGTAGTCTTGCTTATCACTACTCTAAGTCCTGCATTTAGTAACATTTTTCATGTTAGATGTATTTTTCATATTTATCATTTAATTGTGGGTGATAGTATGAGAATTTTAAATGTTGAAATTGAAAAGGTTAAAATGGATCTTAACTGACTTTTTTATTCAAACCATAAAATTAGACTTAGAGAATATTTTAAAAGATGTGATGAATTTGTAAGAGAAAGAAAGGTTCCTAAACCTTATCCAACTAGATGAAATTACATGTATGACTGTTTAGTTGTTGCATATGAATATAGAAACCCCATAAACTCAACGTTTAATGATTATGTAAGTAATGATGATGAGCATCTTACAAATGCAAATTGGGCTAATGTTAAAATGCTTTTAGATTATTTAAAAAAAATTCGTATTGCTACAAAAGAATTTTCTGGGCAATATTATCCTACTATTTCTAATTGTTTAGTTTATATTGGCAGAACTTGTAAATTTGTTTGATCATTATTCAGAGGGTGGGGAAATTTATAAACTTGCTATTGATTCTATGAGAAAAAAATTTAAAAAATATTTTTTCCCTATTCCCCCTATTTATGATGTTGCTGCCTTGTTAAATCCTAGTATGAAGTTAGGAGGTCCTCAATTTTGGTATGAAACTGTTTATAATGGTTTAGCACTTGAATATGAGGAGTTATCTAAACTTCCGAACGCAATAGCCTCAATTAAAATAAATGCTCAAACTATTTATAATGCTTATCAAGTTGCATTAGTGCATGCTACCAAATGTTCCAACTCCTCTTCTTCTGATTCTCAATCATCTAAAAGAATTGCGGGAGTAAGAGCACTTAGTGCTTGGGCGGGGTTCAGGGGTTCTCAAGGTTCTAGTACTAGTGATTTTTCACAACTAAATGAGCTTGAAGTTTATTTGTCACAGGAAATTGAGGAAGTGAATCCCGACGGCTCCTTTAATATTTTGGAATGGTGGAAGGACAAAGAAAAACACTTTTCGATTCTTTCAAGGATGGCCCGAGACATTTTAACTATTCTAGCTTCAACAGTGGCATCGGAGATCGCTTTCAGTCAAGCAAGACTTCAACTTGGTGATTATAGAGCGTCTATGAGAGAGAGCTTGAAAAAATTAGTACCTTTCAGAGATTGAATCCGTTCGGAAAGAAGAAATTTGGACTTGCTGAATCACAACCAGAGGTAGACGAAGGTTACAAAGAAATTCTTGCTGAACTTGCGGAGTATGCTGCTTCGCCCGGAAGCAATGATGACCAAGCTTCTCTTCCGCCACCACCAACGGAGATTCTTCCGGACCTTGAAGGATTTATGAAATTTGTAAGAGATACCATGTAACTTGTATGAACAAAAATTATGAAACTTGTATTTTGGCACATCTTGATTAGTTTATTTTTCTTATCAATGGTGGTATTAGCACCTTGTTGTGCTCATTCCATAGGGGGGAGGAAGACTAAGAAAGATATTTTCATATTTTCTAATGCTATAATAAAATTATAATGCATTACTTTGAATATATCTTTACTATATTTTTGTCTTTACTGAATTAGAACATTTAGGTCACAATTCTACAATATAATTTACAAGGAATTGCCTTAGATATTTTTATTACCATCTTTTACGTAGCCCGGGACCATTAGTTTGCGGGCCCGGGCCGGTTCCTACGAAAATCCCACCAGGACCGGGACCGTGAAGCCCGTATAATTTGGGACCGGCCCACATGCCACCGTTATCTGCAAATCTTCAAGTTCCATTGTTTATCCCTTCTCAAAATGCCAAATATTATCATCCCCATTCTCCTTTACTCTTACAGTCAAATGGCAAATATGTCAAAGACTGTGCTACAAAAAGAAAGTTCCTCCTCATCTCGGCTGGCCGGCGAGAAAACAACGGTGGAGCTGCGCCCTGAGGAGTGTGTTCCCGGGGGTATGTTATTAGCTCTGACTTTAAAATCGAGAAAACCTCGTCGGTGCCCTGTCAATGCGAGCCGGTATCGAGATACATATGCTCGATATCCGAGAAATTCCTCAAACAGGTGAAGAAAGATTGCAACTGGAAAAAATAAGGAAGTCGTGATACCGGCTCCTGAAGAAGACATCACTACCCACGTGGAAGGGTTCTTGAGTGTTTACACTTACCCTTTCACATTGGGTCCCCTCGATCCAGTCATCGTGGACTTCTGCAGAATGTACCAAGTGACCCTTGGACAAATCAACCCCTCCTTCTGGAGGATTGTAATATTGCTCCGATTATTCATGAGAAAGATCGACGGGCTCCTTTTTACTCTCGATCACCTTATAAGGTTGTATAGCCCTCGACTCTACCGAGGTGGGCTGATAAAGTTTCACTGTCGGGCTACTAAGGAAGTTATTTCGAACCTAGATGAGGAAAAAGATCGAGGTTGGATGGGTCGGTTTGTCTGAGTGAAGACCTCAGACCTGATTCCAGCTTAGAGCATGCAGTTTCCCGAGAAGTGGAATATGAAACGTAAGTACGATTCCATTACTAGCTTCTATTTGTCATTTTTGCTTCTTTATTTTTTCTTATCGACATTTTTTCTCGGTGTAACTGCTTCTTGGATGTCGGGCACGGTCCCTCACCTCGAGAGCTGGGTCTCGACCTCTACATATGCTAAGCGTGCATGGCGCGATTTGTCAAAAGGTCGGTGGGAGGCCAAAAACCATGGTAAGCTCGTTCTCGTACTTAGTGATCTACTAAAATGCCTCTACGAGCTTACTCGGTTTCCCTTTTTTTCAGGTCTTCGAAAAGATGCAACCATGAGGCCCCCGTTCGGCGACGAAGAAACTTCACTCCCGACCCCGAAGCCGATAAAGGAGAAAAAGAGGAAAATGACCTCGACCTCAAAGGATCCAGAGCCTAAGAAGAGAGTTGCTCGTAAGCCAACAAAAAACATCATTCCTCTGTCTGTGGGGTCAGCTCAACTTCTAAGGAAGGAAGAATAAGGAGAAGAAAATAAGGATGATTCTGATTTGGTGGCTCAAGTACGAGCTAAAATCGGGGATCAAAAGGCCACCAGATCGGTTGAAGTTGAAAGTACTCTACCTTCAGATTAACCAGGCAGTTCCCGGCCCCAAGTGCCAATGTCGGGTGCAAACGAACAATTTTAATCTCGGTCCCAGAGGATGCACGAGTTTTTGTCGCCCCCGTAGGGGTGGCTAGTTACATTCGTAGCCTGGTCACGGAGGAGGACCAAGATTTGATGGATGAGGTGGGATAATTGTGTCTCTTTAACGAAGCCCAACAGACCTTGAATCAGGTAAGCCCTAACACCCTTTGCCAATTCCAGTTCCCATACTTGTGTTTTTTTTCTCTTCTTAACTAATCCCTTTTCTTCTATTTGTGTAGGCCTCGGTGCTTCATCATAAAGCTTTCTCTAGGTCTCGAGCAGAATTGATCCTATATGAGACCGATATTCAAGGGCTCACTGAGGAGAAAAATGCCCTTAAGCTTCTCAGTGAGCATAAAGAAGAAGAAGCCAAGGGCCTCCGAGTTGAGCTAGCTGTGGCTCAGAATGAAGAAAGCGACCTGGCCGAGCAGGTAATAAGAATATTAGAAGTTTATAATATCGATTCGGGCGTGACATCTAACAGTTCGATCCCATAGGTCAAGAGAAGCTCGAGAAAATCGGGCAACTTCATGGAAAGGTAGATGCGATGAAGCGGAAACTATTGCATGGAAGCAAAATATGGTCCGTCTTGCCTCAGAGAAGGAGGCTGCTCGAGCTCAACTATCCTCGGCTGAGAGTCAACTCCAAAGCATTAAAGAGAAAAACTTGGTGCAAGCCAAGAAAATCGAGGAGTTCCAGACTCGATTGGGTTCGGTAACCTCAGATCGAGAAAAGATGATCAAGGAACTTGCGGCGGCCAAATCTGAGGCTGAGACGGCCAAGGCTGATGTTGAATAAATCATGGATATTTATTGATCCGACGTCGAAGTTGTTCAAGCTCGAGAAAAAGAAGTTGATGAGGTCTCTAAAGTTTAAGCGTACAGGGTTATCGAATATGCCAAGTGCCACTCTCGAAGGGACACTCTCAAGGAGATCCATACTCGTGGCTTCGATCTTACTGGAGAGATCGAAAGTGCCAAAGAGCTTGAAGCTGAAGCTGAATCCAAAGCATTGGCCTCTCCCGAAGACGAAGACTCTGGGAGAATGAGTGGGTCCGAGAGTGGAGGGGACCCTGATGGTGATGTTGCTCCTGGAAATGATTAGGAACTTAGGATATTCCCTTTTGAACTTTTGTATAGAATCCCGACCGGGACATGTTGCCCTTGTAAATAAATTTTGATATATATAAAGATCATTTTTCCCTTTCTGTCTTGTTTTTACTTCAACTTTGCCTTATGAAAGTTTTTATTGCGTTTATGCCTTATGATATTGTATTCATAGGTTCGAGGCTTAGGCAATTTAACCAAAACCAAACTAGCGTAGTTCTTACGATCGAGTGAGTACTTGATCGGACTCGAAGTAAGGTAACCCTTAGATTTTATTTGAGCGAGGACGATCTCTCAAATTCAAAGCAAAAGATGGCCCTTAGGCTTTTGTATTAGGCTGATATGACCTTTGTAAAAAGATTGGATTTTTCCCCTTTTCGGCTTGAAAAGTTTGTTGTTAGTTATATAAAATTTGTTATGCCTTAGCACGAAACAAGGAATTGTTAGAGAGTTCGAACAATTTTGTACCCATTAGGGTTTTGGAGGCTTGATATTATCGAAGCCCTTCATAATGTTTTGTAATGCCTTAGCAAGAAATAAGGAATTGTTGGAGAGTTCGAACAATTTTGTACTCAATAGAATCTTCGAGGCTTGATATCATCGAAGACCTTTGTTATTTTTCCGAGGGTAGCCTTTTTAACCGGTTTATAAAAATATTTGAAGGCATGTTTTATTACGGAATTCGGACGTCTCCGAACCGCATCAATTAGGGATTTACCTCTTGGGATTATTTTCCTATTTCACTTCGTGCTTGCCCGAACTTTCAGTCCCCGAGTGGGGTGGCCTTGGCCTATAAAAATCGAGGGTTGCCTTTAAGGTATTATAATCTCAAAGTTTTGATAATTCGATCTTGTCTATTTTTCGGACGGCAGTCCCCGCGTGTGGGTTTAGTTGTTCGAACTTCAGGTATCGTCGGCCCTTAAGCCTGTTCTCACAATAGATCGAGAGTACGAAATTGTAAAGTAAAAGTTTTCTAAGGCATAAGATATTTGGCAAGGAAAAATACTTCTCTTAATAGATGATTATACATGCATACATGTTTGATGTCAGGGCTCGAGCAACCTATATGGGCACGGTTCATTCGACTGTTTGGCCCTTACAAATTTACCTATCGAGACCCCGCTCTTACAAAGTAATTTCCTTGCAACAAAATTGACATTCGAGGTTGATGCCTCGTATACTGTTGAATTGCTCTAAGTTAGCACGAATAATGGTTGCCTCATTAAAACTCACCGGAAAAATCCATTTGGGAAAAAAGATGGTCTAAGGGAAAAAGAGCGCAACGCGTGATTTTAGACCTAAAGACTTCTTGTTGAAGAATCCATCGTCGTCCTCGATCGAACACCTGCAACTGGTTAGTTTAGAATATAAACGAAAATGGAAAGGTCATAACTCAGTAATAGTATCGTTTTAGGAGAAATACGTTCCAATTCTTTGGTAATTGCTCGTCGTTCGTCGTGTCAAGATTGTAGGATCCTTTTCCGATGATGTCGAGGACCTAATATGGTCCCTCCCAATTTGGACCCAATTTTTATTCATTCGGATTTCGGGTGTTGAGGGTGACTTTTCTTAGCACCAAGTCCCAAATTTTAAAGTGTCGATGATTGGCTCTTCGATTGTAGTACCTTTCGATCCATTGTTTATGTGCGACCAATCAAACGAGGGCGGCCTCGCGTCTTTCGTCCAACAGTTCTAGGCTTGTATTCATGGCCTCATGATCGATTCTTCTATTGCATATCGAAACCTGAGTCTAGGTTCCTCGACCTCGATCGAGATAAGAGCTTCAGCACCGTAGACTAAATAAAATGGTTTTTCCCCCATACTTGATTTCGACATCGTGCGGTACGCCCAAAGAACTTCAGGCAATATCTCTCTCCATTTCCCCTTAGCTTTGGTCAATCTCTTCTTAAGATTTTGAATAATGGTTTTGTTGGTCGATTCGGCTTGTCCGTTCCCGCTGGGATGATATGGTGTTGATAGAATCCTTTTAATCTTATGATCCTCGAGAAATTTAGTCACTTTGCTGCCGATGAATTGCTTTCCATTATCACACACAATCTCGGCAGGCATCCCGAATCGACATATAATGTGGTCCCAAATGAAGTCTATGACTTCTTTTTCTCTGACTTTCTCGAAAGTCGGTGCTTCAACCCACTTAGAAAAATAATAAATCAAAATTAAAATAAATTGAGCTTTACTTGGTGCCGATGGGAGAGAGGCGACGATGTACATTCCCCATTTCACGAACGGCCATGGGGATAAGATCGAGTGGAGCTTCCCCCGGGCTAGTGAATCATTGGCGCATACCTTTGACATTTGTCGAACTTTCGAATGAACTCTTTTGTATCCCTTTCCATATCAACCCAGTAGTACCTTGCTCTGATAACTTTTTGAACTAATGATTCAGCACCAGAATGATTTCCACAAGTGCCTTCGTGAATCTCCCGTAGGACATAGTCGGTATCTCTCGGTCTCAAACATATTGCCAATGGTCCATCGATGTCACGACCCCAAATCCTAACAGATCGTGATGGAGCCTATCGTGGAACTAGGCTAGCCAACCATTACATTACTACACATTTGTTCCATTATAATATTTCAAAAATCAGTAATAATCAGCAAAATAAGCAATTAACATTGTTCTCTAAGTATTTAAGCAATTATAATATAATTCAACAGTCTAAACTAATCCCCCAAGACTGGAGTCAACCGATCACGAGCATCTAAGAAATAAAATAACTCTACTAATGTCATAATAAATTTCTTTGAATCAAATACTACGTACTATATGAAGAAGGGAAATAGAGACACTGCGGACGCTAGACAGCTACCTCGAAATCCCAAACGCTGATGACAACGAGCTCAAACGACTACTGCTCCGAACCGGTACCTGGATCTGCACCGGAGTAATGATAAGTACGCAAACTCAGTAGTAATAAAAATAAATCACAGTCTGAAGTATATTAAACACACAGCACAAAACACCAATCCACACAAACAGTAAAACATCAAGTCTCAATACAATATACATAAGTTCGAAAACCAATTTCCAGAAAATCCTTTGAAACAAGTATATTTTTCCAATATTTCTCAGTAAAACTCTCAGTAATATCAGTTTGAAAAATGAAGTGAATCATAGTCAAAAACTCAGTAAAATATGGTCATAATACTGCCCCTCGGGCCATAATCATCACTCGTAACAATTTAACTCAGCACCTCACCATCACTCAGTATCAGCCCCGCGGGCAACCTTACTGTCACTCATGCCTCCCAATCACTCATCACTCGGCACTCACACTCAGTAGGTACTTGCGCTCACTAGGGGTGTGTACAGACTCCGGAGGGGTTCCTATAGCCCAAGCGCTATAAACAAGCCACATCATGGCATAAATCACTCTCGGGCACTCGGCCTCTCTCATATCATAACATCCTCACAACATTGGCCCTCGGCCTCACTCAGTCAGACACTCTCAGCATGCCACTCGGGCCATGAATAAAACGGGGTTCTCGACCCAAAATAGTATTTCATTTCAAGAAATAGTAATATTATCAAATATGAGTGTCAACAATTCCACAAGAAAGATTGAGTGTATAATAATAGTTTCAAAGTAGTGAGAATATCAGTAAAATAGCCCCCAAGGGATTAAAACAGATCGGCACTATGCCCCAAACATGGCTTACAGCCCAAATATATCAAAACATAGTAATATTACCACTCATATGCTTTAAAAGCAGTTTTGCAACTCAATAGTTGCCTAAAAAGGAACATTTTTTCCAAATTTCTAATTCGTGCACGCACCACACTCGTCATCCAGTGTGTGCGTCACTCCAAATCCATGAAAGGATGTAAAGTCCGGGCTTTCATACCTTTAGGACAGGATTTAAAGACATTACTTACCTCAAACAGCCTGAAAAGCTACTCTGCAACCCGCGTGCCTCTCGAATCTCCAAGTTTACCAATTTCATATTCATTACATCAAAATATTCTATGGGAATGAAACCCAATCGAAAAATATCAACTTTATGCACAAAACCCGAAATTAGTCAAAATCCGACCCCCGGACCCACGTCTTGTAACTCGACAAACTTTATACCAAAACGATCATCATCATCTCACGAGTCCGTACATATAAACAACTCTGAAATCGGAGTTCGTTTGACCCCTCAAATCGCCCCTAAAAGGTCTTTTAAACTCAAGCCCAAGTTTCACCTTTTTCTACTGATTTTACCCAATTAAACACTTCAAAAACATGTAATCTTGTCGGATTATTCGATGATAATTTAATATTATGGAGTAGAAATTATCACAAGTGACTTACCTCAAGATTTCCCATGATTTCTTGCTCACAAATCGCCCCAAGCCATGTTATTTCACCCAAAACGCTAAAATGGGCTAAAAAACTGAACAACATTAAAAAGACCCAATTCTGGTCGCTAAAAGCAAAATCCTGTCGCTAAAAGTGCCAAATCTGGTCGCTAAAGGTGCGCACCATATCCTGTTGCACCAACAATGTTTATTTTCACTAAAAAGGCTCTAACTCCACCATACAAACTCGGAATTCGATGATTCTTGTTCCTATGAGTCACAAATAATAATACGAACATAGTCCTTCAATCGAAACTCAATTTGGAGCTCATTTTCTCAGTGCGATACTCATTTCGCTCGTGAAACAATTAACTCACATTTCGCGTCAAAAACCCAACCGCGACTTGATGAAATTAGACCAAACTTTCAAGATCACTCCTATAATTCATTATCAAAATCCCAGGAGTCTCGAAATAAATTTTGATCTCTACAACTACAAATGGACCTTTGGACCATTACATGCTTATGCTCAAAACGCCAAAATCTTCCAAAAACTCTTCCAAAACTTATCCGAGCCTCATGGAACCCCAACCAAGTATACTAACAAGTCCCATAATATGACACAAACTTAGTTGAGCCTTCGAATCACCATAAACAACGCAAAAATACTAAATTCACCTCGTATTCAAGCATATGAACTTTGAAACTTCTAAATTCCACCAAAGATGCTGAAACCAACGAAAACACATCCGAATGACCTGAAATTTTGCAGACATATCTAAAATGACATTACGGACCTGTTCCAACTGTCAAAATTCTATTCCGACCCCGATAGCCTATTTTCCACTACCAACCGGAAATCGCCAAAAACTAACTTTCGCCAATTCAAGCCTAATTCTACATCGGACATCACAAAAATATTCCGAACACATTCCTAAGTCCCAAATCACCTAACGAAGCTATTCGAGCCATAAAATCTGCATTCTGAGGTTGTTTACCAATAAGTCAAATCTCAAATGACTTTTTCAACCATAAAGCTATTTTTAGAGACTAAGTGTCTCAATTCCTACTACAACCATTCCGAACCCGAGCCAACCAACTCCAACTCGTCCTAAATAGTATAACCAGTGCATGATAAGGAAATAACAATAATAAAGATGCATATTCTATGGAACGACTGGTCGGATCGTTACATTCTCCCCCACTTAAACACACGTTCGTCCTCGAACGTGCCTAGAGCTGTTCCAAACACCACCAAAATTTCCGTGTAACCTTCCATGCACATATTCGGAGATGACTCCATGTCACCCTGACCCATATAGGTCTGATAGCTCCACACAGATGAAATTTCGAAATCCAATCTTGACCCATAAACCTTAGAACTACATTTTCACTTCTGAATCAATTTACAAGCTCAAGATCCCACAACTATAACTGAATAAGTCTGAGCACACTGTAACAAGTCATATCCGTAACCCAAGATGAAATGCCATGATACACTGCATGACTCAAGCACTCATAGTGATAACTCCTAATCACAATGGCCGCTCAAAACAACCCAAAATCGGTACATATCCTCTTATCAAGCAATGTCTCGCTCTAACACTCCCATATACTGCCGATGATGAAAGAAACACGTAGAAACCAGCAACCATTCGTCCGATCAGTATCAATAGCATCCATAGCCATAACTTGTGCAACTCGTGCACTCAATAACAACATCCCAAGAGTTCAATTCATAAAATAGAAGATTCACACGAAAGGACTATCCTGCCATTAACTACTACTATCACGGCATCATGCTAGAAGCCTAGCGCACACCATAAAAATAAGAACACATGAATCTGACACCAAGAAGCATACCTCTACATAACTCTGTTACAATGTGTGATCCTATCCAAATGCTGGTTCACATGAAATACTTCATGCCATCTTGCTCAGAATCAATAACCATGTGAAATTCGACATCAAGTACTCAAAGTGCATTGCCATAACCACGGGGAAATCAGACGATACCATGCAACCCGAACCAGAAAGAACATTACCAATACGTCCCAATTCTGCAACACCCAATTACTTACCTTACCCAATCTCGCTATAAAGCCCCGATAGAACTGCACCTTATGCACATATAACCAACGATCACCACACCTTGAAACACCGAAAGGCAACTCATAGATCACTCCAAAACACGAATAATATAAATGACAATCGAGTGGTACATCCCTCAACAATAGCAATTCGGACTCAACAATTCCCAAATGTTGCAGAACACACCCATGTTGGGCCTATCGATAACTCTAAATCATCTTTGGTCACCCACAACAGATAGATAACTCTCCGAAAGTTCATAGTGACTGAATCATGACACATACTAACATCTGATTAGCTTTGCTCGCATCTTCACGGTCTACAACCACAAAATAACCTATTCATGAGAACTCCCACTCTCGAAATCCATAAAGTGCACCAATTACCATATCTGATCCCAGCTGCACCACTCGAATATATAACATGTCTCCAATACTCAATCATTCCACGGGGGATACTCATATAATTCTTCTGTGCCATCAAGAACACTTGAATATACGCAGTCGATCCAACAAAAGAGCGTCGCAATACCAATGAAGCACCCTTAACTCAAACACATTGCCCCTTCTGAACGTATGCCCTCATCAAGCAACCCAATAGTGGTATCATCTACCTAGTCATCTGAAACTGCCAATGTTACCTAAGAATTTTTTTTAACCTTCCTTCCAGAACTGAACAGCGATCTCACATTGACACGCCCCAAAATCGAGGGACGAGACCGGCACCTAACCAGGTGATCCCAGTCAAGCGGACCTAGATTGCCTTTCCTGCCCCACCGTGTTACCCTGCGTTTATAACATACATTAATTTAGATGAGTTAGCCGATTTTAGTTTCAAAGTACGTCTTACAACATATCTCTATTGTTTCCTCTTTTAACATGCCAACGACTAATATTCAAACATACATCATACATACATAACTTTCCAACTTGATCCACGGTTCCGAGTACGTACTGTTACTACCCAAAAATACATATATACACTACCCACATTGTGCCTACGGAGCCTCTACGAATACTAGGGATTTTACATAACTTGACGATAATAAGGTTCCGGCTATACCTTTAGAACATAAGCAAAAGAGGGTGGTGTAATCCACACACGGCCCCGAGGAGAAGAGGGGCTCACCACAACTGCTGAGGAGATGAAGAGGAGGCACCACTAACGGCGGGCTGAGCTACCTGCTGTGGAACCACCTACATCCATATAAAAGATGTAGCGCCCCCGGCAAAAGGGACGTTAGCACTGTGGAATAGTACTAGTATGTATGAACAAACTTTACCCCAAGTACAATCGAGCAGTACATAGATAAGAGACAGTTAATAGAATCCAACAAGCATTGCACAGAAATCAAAATAACCAACATCAAGAGTTTCACAAATTCCCCTTTTCTTTTCAACACCTCCATATTCAAGAGTCTCATAGATTTTCATTTCAATAGTGATAATGATCACATTCCATCCTTATTACCTCGGCCACCCTTATCACCTTCTCTCACCCTTATTACCTCGTCCACCCTTATTACTCCGTGTTGCGGCGTGCAACCCGATCCCACCGGACAATTAACAATCACCACCAATTTAAATCACAAGGATCTTCATCATGAAGAACATAAGTTCATATCAACCAATGAGTTAATCACAAAGATTCTCATCATCAAGGATATTCATCTATAACAGCCACATATCCATATGAAATCACGGCCACAGAAATCTTTATCCAACAGTGAATCATATACAGTATTCCATCAACATAAAGCTCTATTAGTTATCCACGTTTCCTTTCAATTATTTACTACACAACATTTAGCACTTAGATACATTCAACAATTGGATTCGTTATCATTTCTTTAATTTGGTAGTACATCCTTTCATACCGAGGTGTTCAACAGTTAACGAGCTTTGCAAGTAATAGAGTAAGCACAAGGAATCACCATTTTCACAACTTCACATAGCACGGGAGTATGGCAATCAACTAAGACAATCTGAGAATAGAATCTTATGCTCAACACATTAGAACGATTAATTCACATAATCTCAAACGAAGTACACATACCATATATTCGAACACCAACGAGAAGATTCTATAAGGGTTAAAAATTAGCTATACATACCTGGAGTCGAGTTTCCCTTTTTAACTTTTACTCACAACCACCGAACCGACTAGTACCATCAATCTAGTTCACAATTAAACATATTAAACTCAGAATTGAAAGTCATGCATGCAATTCGGACTCTCTCAAGCATTTTGCCTAACACTATGTGAACCCATTAGATTACCAACCCTATCTTTGTGAAGTTTACCCCAACCCACTCCTTCTTACTAGATTAACACCATTATTAAACATGCATGCAAGGTCTTGGTTAATATTTTCAAGAGTCAATCCATGCCAACCCCCCCTTTGTCTAAAATCAGAAAATTTATTGAAAAAGGGGATTGGGAACCCTTACCTGCTAGAATGGGGAAGAAGGAGATTACTCGAAATACCGAGCCTGAGAGACCTTGAAAATCACTTTAATGGAAGGACCACTTCCTCTCTCAAGAACTCTCCTTTCCTTCTCTCTATTTTGTTAAGAAATCTTGTTAAAATGAAAGGGGGCAGGGGTTAAATGAAACTGGGGTCGGGTATATAATTTTAGAAAATTAAAAGACCGCGTCGAATATGCGGTCAGGAATGCGATCGCATTCCTGACATGCGGTTCGCATTTTGGACTGCAGAATGGCCCCCTGGTGGGCCAAATTCTAAAAACATTCTGCCCAGGTATTCAACCACTATGCGGTCCGCACACACGTTATGCGGTCACATTATGCGTCGCATAACACCCCTTCAGTTGGGCAGTGATCTGCCCGTGTATGCGGTCACTATGCGGTCCGCATACACGTTATGTGATTGCATAGTGCGTCGCATAACACCCAATTTCTGGAAAAATTAAGTTCTTCAAATTCCCGGGGTACTTTTACAAAAATCAAGGTCCGATTTAAGAGTTTCCTCAGAGATAACAACTCGGGGACTTATTCGGGCATTATTTTAAGCAAGAAATTTTACGGGTCTTTACATTCTCCCCCCCTTAAAAATCATTCGTCCTCGAATGAGGATTTTGGGAATCATTTGGTTTTTGAAAACATGATATGCAAACCTTCCCATTTACACTAACTCCGGTATTTTCAGAAAATTTTGCCAGAGTCTCCTTTGTATTTAGACCTATCCACCTGACGGAGTGCCCCCGATAGACATTTCCAAGCATCATTACACAAATTTTGTTATCCCTACAACTGGTATACCATTCATCACCTCAACACTTGCACATATCCAATTACCTTGACAAACACATATGGCTCATCCTCTTTCATCATAATTTATCATAAGACTCAATTAGTGGCACACAATGTGCACATAGCTTTGGGCCATTTCAGTGTGCCCCATACAGTTCAATCACCTCAATATATCATAGACAATTTTTCTAACCATTACCAATCTACACTACTATTAATCACTTACTTAGCACATTTGTTTCACAAACTTTTTATTTGCTTTAAAGGTGAAACACCACCTAGTTAACAACTTTGTATACAGTTTTAGCATGCATTGGGAAGTTAAAACAATAAGGCAATTAGGAGAGGAAAGAAAAATAGGGTGCCTTGGCACGAGTCTGAGTACAACATCAAATTGCCTTGGAACCATGATTCGCACGATCACTACTACACTTGCTCAAACAGATGGGGGTATTTTTCTTTCATTTCTTTCTCTGTTTCCCACGTGGCTTCCTNAAAGAAAAATAGGGTGCCTTGGCACGAGTCTGAGTACAACATCAAATTGCCTTGGAACCATGATTCGTACGATCACTACTACACTTGCTAAAACAGATGGGGGTATTTTTCTTTCATTTCTTTCTCTGTTTCCCACGTGGCCTCCTCGACTCGTTGACTTCGCCACAACACATTAACAGAGGCAATCTCTTTGTTTCTCAATCTACGGACCTGCCTATCAAGAATGGCAACCAGAACTTCTTCATATGACAATTCTTCAATAACCTCAATGATCTCAACTGGCACAATAGCGGAAGGATCTCCACTTACCTTCTTCAACATAGATACGTGGAATACCGGGTGCACTAATGACATTTCAGGGGGCAATTCCAGCCTATACGCGACTTGTCCTATCCTTTGAGCGATCCAATACGGCCCGACATACCTTGGGCTCAATTTCCCTTTCTTTCCGAACCGCATGACTCCCTTCATGGGAGATACATTCAAGAATACCCAATCATCTACTTGAAACTCTAAATCTCTACGACGAACATCCGCATAGGATTTCTGACGACTCTGAGCAGTTTTCATCCTTTCCTAAATGACTCTAACTTTTTCCATAGCTTGGTGCACAAGATCTGGCCCTATCAATTCTGCCTCACCAACCTCAAACCATCCGATCGGAGATCTACATCTCCTTCTGTACAATGACTCAAATGGGGCCATCTGAATACTAGCATGGAAGCTGTTATTGTAAGCAAACTCTACAAATGGCAAGTGATCATCCCAGCTACCCTTGAAATCCAAAACACAAGACCGCAACATATCCTCAAGCGTCTGAATAGTCCGCTCCGCTTGACCGTCCGTCTGTGGGTGGAAAGTTGTGCTGAGATTTACCTGAGTACCCAAACCTTGCTAAAATTTCCTCCAAAAGTTAGCTGTGAACTAGGCCCCTCGATCCGAGATAATATAAACTGGAGTGCCATGAAGTCTGACTATTTTCGTGATATACAGCTGAGCGTATTGTTCTGCAGTATCGGTGGACTTGACTGGCAAGAAGTGAGCTGATTTCGTGAGTCGATCCACTATCACCCAAATTGAGTCGAACTTGCGTTGAGTGCGAGGTAACCCTACCACGAAGTCCATGTTGATCATCTCCCATTTCCACATCGATATTTCCATAAGCTGAGTCAGCCCACTGGGCCTCTGATGCTCGGCCTTCACCTGCTGACAATTCGAACATCTAGACACCAAGTCCGCCACACCCCTCTTCATACCATTCCACCAATAAATCTCCTTGAGATCGTGATACATTTTCGTGGAACCTGGGTGAATAGAATACCTGGAGTTATGAGCCTCTGCCATTACCCTCTCCCGGAGATTATCTACATCTGGAACACATATTCTCCCCTGACATCGCAAGACACCGTCATCATTGCCGAGTGAAAACGCTGAAGCCTTGTGATTTAAAATTGCTTCCCTCAATTGTGTTAATGTTGGGTCTCTGAATTGCTTTTCCTTGACTTCCGTTACAAGCGAAGACTCCGCTCCATTTCTCACCACGACATTCCCCTCATTTGCGGTCGAAAGACAGACCCCAAGACTGTCCAACCGATGAACCTCTCGAGCCAAAGGCCTCTGACCAGCCCCTAAATGTGCTAAGCTACCCATGGATTTCCGACTAAAAGCGTCGGCTACCACATTCGCCTTTCGTGGATGGTACAAAATATTCATATCATAATCTTTGAGCAACTCTAACCACCTTCGCTGCCTTAAATTCAACTTCTTCTGTTTGAATAGGTACTGAAGGCTCTTGTGGTCTGTGAACACGTCCACATGGACCCCATAAATAAAATGCCGCCAAATTTTCAATGCAAACACAATCGCTGCGAGCTCCAAATCATGCGTCGGATAATTCTTCTCGTGATTATTGAGGTGTCTTGAAGCATATTCTATAACTTTACCATGCTGCATCAACACACACCCCAAACCAACTCTCGACGCATCACAATAAACCATGAATTCCTCCGATCCTTCTGGCAAGATTAACACTGGTGCCAAAGTGAATCTCGACTTCAATTCTTGGAAACCCTTTTCGAAAGCATCGGACAACTGAAACTTAACTACTTTCTGCGTCAGCTTAGTCAATGGGGAGGCGAGAGTAGAGAATCCCTCCACAAATCTCCGCTAATACCCAGCTAGACCCAAGAAACTACGAATCTCTGTCGGGGTCGTTGGTCTAGGCCAATCTTTCACTGTTGCAATCTTTTGGGGATCAACTTGAATTCCTCCCCTAGAGACTACATGACCCAAAAACGCGACCGATTCTACCCAAAACTCACATTTCGAAAATTTCGCATACAGGCGGTGTTGATGAAGGGTCTGCAGAACTGCCCTGAGGTGATTAGCATGATCTTCTTGACTTCGCGAATAAACAAGGATATCATCAATGAAAACTATCACGAAGGAGTCAAGAAACGACTTGAAAACCCGATTCATAAGATCCATAAAAGTTGCTGGGGCGTTGGTTAGCCCAAAAGACATTACCAGAAATTCAAAATGACCATAACGATTCCTGAAGGCGGTCTTAGGAATATCCTGTGCCCTGATCTTTAACTGGTGGTACCCTGACCGTAAATCAATCTTTGAGAAGAACCTAGCACCTTGCAACTGATCGAACAAATCATCTATCCGAGGCAGTGGATATTTATTCTTGATGGTGACCTTGTTGAGTTACCGATAATCAATACACATTCGAAGCGATCCATCTTTCTTTCTGACAAAAAGAACCGGTGCGCCCCAAGGCGACACACTTGGCCGAATGAAACCTTTTTCTAATAGATCTTTCAATTGCTCCTTTAACTCTCTCAATTCTGCTGGTGCCATTCTGTACGGTGGAATAGATATTGGGTGCATATCTGGCAATACGTCAATCCCGAAATCAATCTCTCTATCTGGCGGAATCCCAGGTAACTCATCCGGAAACACTCCCAGAAACGCATTCACAACCGGCACGGACTCGGGAGCACGCACCTCTGAAGCGGTGTCCGCAACCCGGACCAAATGATAGATGCATCCTTTATTGATCATTTTGGAGGCCTTAGGATATGAAATAAGCCTACCCCTTGGCACGACATCATTCCCTTTCCATTCAATGACGGGCTCGTTAGGAAATTCGAGCCTAATAATTCTGGTTCGGCATTCGAGTTTAGCAAAGCACAAGTAAAGCCAATCCATTCCCATGATAACATCAAAATCTAACATCTTTAATTCAATAAGATCGGTCGTGGTATCTCGACCACACACCGTGACAACACAATTCCTATAGACTTGCGCGGCCGTAATGGAATCACCAACCGGAGTCGATACTGGGAACGGCTCAAGAAGTTGTTCGGGTTTTATCCCGAAACTCGAAGCAATAAATGGAGTAACATATGACAAAGAGGACCCCGAATCAATAAGAGCATAAACATTAAACGTTTGCACAGACAGAATACCTGTGACAACATCTGGAGAAGCCTCAGCACTCTGGCGACCACTCAAGGCATAGAACCGGCTGGGTCCCCCTTGACCCCGTGCTCTACCCCTAGCTGCACCGCGCCCTGTTGGAGCTGGAGGGCTTGTTGAAGATGTAGCGGCTGAGCAGTGCCCCTACCCGTGCCCTGACTGGGCGCACGACAATTCCACTGGGTATGACCTCTCACTCCGCATCTGAAACATACCGGAATATCCAAGTAACATGGCTCAGGATGGGACCTCCCACACTTAGGGCATGGGGCCCTCTGTTGCTGCTGATACCTCAAACAAGAACGACCTGACTGGTGGAACCTCCTGCTATCTGAACCGGGCCCCAAGCGACCTCCCTGCTGATAACTATGCCCTGATGGCGGCGCACTGGCTGAGGACTGAGCATAGGACTGAGATGGTCCTGATGACCCTCTTCCAAGGGCTGATCTCCCACCTCCAACCGAGTTCCCAGGGTTGCCCGCTGACCGGGCCTTAATACTACTCTCCCTCTCTGACCTTATCTTCAATTTTCGTGCCTCCGTAGCCTGGGCAAAACCCACAATCTTCCCGTAGTTCATATCCGAATGCAAAGCAGCCGTAGCAGCCTCATTGACAACCAAGGGACCAAGGCCCCGAACAAACCAACGAACTCTGGCCTCCATAGTCGGCATCATGTGGGTAGCATACTTTGACAAGCGCACAAACTCCATATGGTACTCCCACACACTCATGTGGCCCTGCTTAAGGACCTCAAACTCTGCAGCACGGGCTGCCATAGTCTCGGTAGGCAAGAAATGATCCATGAAGGCATCTACGAACTCGACCCACCTCGCCGGAGGGCTCCCCTCTCCACGGGAACTCTCCCAAATCTCAAACCACGAATATGCTGCTCCCTTTAGACGATAAGAAGCCAACTCAACTCCCTCTATTTCAGCAGCCTTCATAACCCGGAGAGTCTTGTACATTTCATCTATAAAATCTTGAGGATCGGCCTCTGGGTCGGTTCCTGTGAACTCTGGAGGGGCTAACCACAAAAACTGGTCGATCCTAAAACCTGAAGAATCCCTTCGCTCGCTAGAGGACGCATGGGCAGCCTGAGATCTTTGGGCCTGGGAGGCCACTAACTGAGTCAACATCTGAATAGCCCCCCTGAGGTCCCCATCAGAAATACTGGGATCGGAAGCTGGAACTGAAGAAGGATCAGGAACATCAGCGGGAGGGATTTCAGTACCCTCCGCTAGAACAAGAATAGGGATAGACTGGCCTGGCACGGAAGAGTTCGAAAAATTCAGGGTCGGGGAAGCATTCTCACCCGCACCATCAGATAAAGTATGTGTGTCCACACTCAGGGTGGCATTGGCCTCTAGGCCAAGTCGATCTCTTTTCTTGGGCGCCATTTACTGAAAATTAGGACAACGCACGAATTAGATAAAGACATTCTCACATTTCACTCCATCGCACGATACAGAATAACAATGAAAGGGCATTTTCCTAAATGTCCATGCAGCCCCCTAATTATGGATGTGGTCGACAACACACCGATAAGAAGGGCTCTACTAAACACGGCTCCGAGACATCCTAAGACACTTTTTAAAACCTTAGGCTCTGATACCAAGTTTGTCACGCCCCAAAATTGAGAGACAAGACCGGCGCCTAACCGGGCGATCCCAGTCAAGCGGACCTGGATTTCCTTTCCTGCCCCACCATGTTACCCTGCGTTTATAACATACATTAATTCAGATGAGTTAGCCGATTTTAGTTTCAAAGTACGTCTTACAACATATCTCCATTGGTTCCTCTTTTAACATGCCAACGACTAATATTCAAACATACATCATACATACATAACTTTCCAACCTGATCCACGGTTCCGAGTACGTACTGTTAATTCCCAAAAATACATATATACACTACCCACATTGTGTCTACGGAGCCTCTACGAATACTAAGGATTTTACATAACTTGCCGATAACAAGGTTCCGGCTATACCTTTAGAACATAAGCAAAAGAGGGTGGTGTAATCCACAGACGGCCCCGAGGAGAAGAGGGGCTCACCACAACTGCTGAGGAGATGAAGAGGAGGCACCACTAACGGCGGGCTGAGCTACCTGCTGTGGAACCACCTACATCCATATAAAAGATGTAGCGCCCCCGGCAAAAGGGACGTTAGCACTGTGGAATAGTACTAGTATGTATGAACAAACTTTACCCCAAGTACAATCAAGCAGTACACAGATAAGAGACAGTTAATAAAATCCAACAAGCATTGCACAGAAATCAAAATAACCAACATCAAGAGTTTCACAAATTCCCCTTTTCTTTTCAACACCTCCATATTTAAGAGTCTCATAGATTTTCATTTCAATAGTGATAATGATCACATTCCATCCTTATTACCTCGGCCACCCTTATTACCTCGGCCACCCTTATCACCTTCTCTCACCCTCATTACCTCGCCCACCCTTATTACTCTGTATTGCGGCGTGCAACCCGATCCCACCGGACAATTAACAATCACCACCAATTTAAATCACAAGGATCTTCATCATGAAGAACATAAGTTCATATCAACCAACGAGTTAATCACAAAGATTCTCATCATCAAGGTAATCACAAAGATTCTCATCATCAAGGATATTCATCCATAACATCCACATATCCATATGAAATCACGGCCACGAAATCTTTATCCAACAGTGAATCATATACAGTATGCCATCAACATAAAGCTCTATTAGTTATCCACGTTTCCTTTCCATTATTTACTACACAGCATTTATCACTTAGATACAGTCAACAATTGGATTCGTTATCATTTCTTTAATTTGGTAGTACATCCTTTCATACCGAGGTGTTCAACTGTTAACGAGCTTTGCACGTAATAGAGTAAGCACAAGGAATCACCATTTTCACAACTTCACATAGCACGGGAGTATGGCAATCAGCTAAGACAATCAAAGAATAAAATCTTACGTCTCAACACACTAAAACGATCAATTCACATAATCTCAAACGAAGTACACATACCATATATTCGAACACCAACGAGAAGATTCTACAAGGGTTAAAAATTAGCCATACATACCTGGAGTCGAGTTTCCCTTTTTAACTTTTACTCACAATCACCGAACCGACTAGTACCATCAATCTAGTTCACAATTAAACATATTAAACTCGGAATTGAAAGTCATGCATGCAATTCGGACTCTCTCAAGCATTTTGCCAAACACTATGTGAACCCATTAGATTACCAACCCTATCTTTGTGAAGTTTACCCCAACCCACTCCTTCTTACTAGATTAACACCATTATTAAACATGCGTGCAAGGTCTTGGTTAATATTTTCAAGAGTCAATCCATGCCAACCCTCATTTGTTTAAAATCATAAATTTTATGGAAAAAGGGGATTGGGAACCCTTACCTGCTAGAATGGGGAAGAAGGAGATTACTCGAAATACCGAGCCTGAGAGACCTTGAAAATCACTTTAATGGAAGGACCACTTCCTCTCTCAAGAACTCTCCTTTCCTTCTCTCTATTTTTTTCAGAAATCTTGTTAAAATGAAAGGCGGCAGGGGTTAAATGAAACTAGGGTCGGGTATATAATTTTAGAAAATTAAAAGACCGCGTCGAATATGCGGACAGGAATGCGATCGCATTCCTGACATGCGGTTCGCATTTTGGACCGCAGAATGGCCCCTAGGTGGGCCAAATTCTGAAAACATTCTGCACAGGTATGCGACCACTATGCGGTCCGCATATACGTTATGCGATCGCATAACACCCCTTCAATTGGGCAGTGATCTGCCCGTGTATGCGGCCACTATGCGGTCTGCATACACGTTATGCGATCGCATAGTGCGTCGTATAACACCCAATTTCTGGAAAAATTAAGTTCTTCAAATTCCCAGGGTACTTTTACAAAAATCAAGGTCCGATTTAAGAGTTTCCTGAGAGATAACAACTCGGGGACTTATTCAGGCATTATTTTAAGCAAGAAATTGTACGGGTCTTTACACACATATGCAAATCTCAACTCCATACCACATACCGCATACGCCGTGCCATCCTATGATAAATATGAGAACTTCATGATCCCTTCCGAGCCACAAGAAACCACGTACCCAACTAGCCACGAACTTTCCATTTGACCCCATCTAGAAGCAAAATCACTATTCATCACATGGCCCTCACGCCAGTAGAAAATATACATCTCTAACCGTGGTAGAAACCATGCAGAACTCTCTGAATCACATTAGTACAACACCAAACCGGAAGGACTGAATCCTTCTAACTCAACCACGCTACGCATGCCACCAAATCCCAAGAGAATTTCTAAGAAACACATGTAACAACTCATTACCTCATTAACACCCAAAGAACTAACCATATCCCTTATCATGCCAATCCGATCTACTACCAAGCTGTCATATTTATCCAAGTTCCTTCTGACTTACCTTCGAATTGATACTTTTCCTTGCCATGATACGGAAATTCTCAATCCAGACTCACCACACGAAACCCGAGCATAAAATAGATCGTCTTAGGCTCATAAGCCGCTAAATGCTCCCTCAAGTATTCCCCAAAGGAACCACATTAGAACTACTTACCCTGAAGAGACTTCCTGCAAATTTAAAGTCATTACCTTCTCCTTCCTGATACTGATGTGTAAAATCCATGATAAGGTAGAAATGCCACAAGTCTTGACACCCTCCAACGTAAATCTCGGTTCTAGCATAATACACACCTCGAAGATTCCCAATTGCTATACATAACCTTGAATCCATCATAACCATTCTCGAGAGTCATTCACTCTACGCAAATCA
Organism: Nicotiana undulata; assembly: GCA_005239495.1. NCBI lineage: Eukaryota > Viridiplantae > Streptophyta > Magnoliopsida > Solanales > Solanaceae > Nicotiana > Nicotiana undulata. Next base: position 23,685 of record ML265605.1, read on the forward strand.
CCATTACACTAATCAAGCAGACAGAACGACCTGACACCGTTGCAACCCACATACTAGGAAAGTAATCCATGCATTTGAAGCAACTAGCAACTCATACACTTTTCACAATTACAACTAAATCGTTCAATAAATCCCATTTACCCGAAGAGTGCATTACAACCGGTATCAAAAAATTTCCATTACTCGAGTCATTCCCAGACTCCACATCTGTAGGTCACAACTGATTCACCAATATACCTCGAACCGAAACCAATACAACACATAATCGTGTAATCAACTTACCATTAATAGACTCCCCCACTTGGCTCAAATCCAAAGATCAAGACAACACTAACTCACGATGCCCATACGCTATCACTGCCACCATAATGTGGTGAGATTCAACTAAATCCTTCACACGCTCATATGACCCAAACCATCTAATGTCTCAAATCGCCTGCAAACATAGCATTCACCACTATAGTAGTCATGCCAACTTCCACAAACGATGTAAACTCAAATTACAACATATATCAATTACTGGAAAAGAGTACTTACTATAAAACCACCTAAGGATAACACAACCTCATTACACCCCGCGGGAGATAGCCCCGCCTACTTAACCTCAAACTGATATCATCTCTATACCCTTCCAAAATTCATTGCTATTACTCAATCACTTCATCTTCCTGCATTTAAACACAACCAATGCCTATCCCCGAGGCATCAAGATACGCGACATAAAACCCGAAGCTGATGGCGGAACTAACACCGGAGCCATGGTCAAAGAAATCTTGAGCTTCTGGAAACTCTGCCCACACTTGTTTGACCACATGGATACCCTCGGACACCACGTGACCCAAGAATGCTGCTGAACTGAGCCAAAACTCACGATTGGAGAACTTTGCATGGAGCTTCTCCTTCCTGAATCTTTATAATACCATCATCAAATGCTAAATATGCTATCACTGGCTACGAGAGTACGGCGGGATGCCATCAATAAATACAATAACAAAGGAGTGCAATCACTGCCTGAATACACCGCTAATCAAATACATGAATGCTACTAGAGCATTGGTCAGCTCAAAAGACATCACAGGAACTCAGAACACGACCGAAGTATCCGCTTCACTCCACATCTAAACAACATGAGAGGTCCTTCACTACACTCCCAGCTCGAGGCCATATTCTAACTTAAGACTGAAGTCAATTACTCAATGATTCTTGCTACATCTCCCGCTAATCCATTCTTGTCCCAATTAAACAACCTGAACACATCTAACTATCAACCACACTTACCACGTAGTCATCTAGTCACAAGTTCCATCAATAAGGACACCAACAGAAATATAAATCCCCCAACACATGTGCCCACACAAATGAAATCTCAACACTCAATACACAGACAAAATCCGGCCTCAAATCCTTCCGACTGGCCCATTATCAACATGCTAAAAATCACATCTCATCCATGGAAGTCACAAGCCGTCGGTGCACAACTGATACCAAGCGCTCACGTGCGCATTCGAATACATGAAAGGAATTCAAAGAGTTACGCTTTTGACTGAATAAAATGGATTCGCACGACAAGAATTCAAGAATGTGAGATTTTTCCGAAGAGTTCTGCAGCCTCTCGAAGATAAGTACAGACGTCTCCGTACCGATCCGCAAGACTCTACTGAACCTGCTCATGACCGTTGAGTCCTATGTAACCTAGGTCTCTGATACCAACTTGCCACGACCCCAAATCCTAACAGGTCGTGATGGCGCCTATCGTGGAACTAGGCTAGCCAACCATCACATTACTACACATTTGTTCCATTATAATATTTCAAAAATCAGTAATAATCAGCAAAATAAGCAACTAACATTGTTCTCTAAGTCTTTAAGCAATTATAATATAATTCAACAGTCTAAACTAATCCCCCAAGACTGGAGTCAACCGATCACGAGCATCTAAGAAATAAACTAACTCTACTAATGTCATAATAAATGTCTATGAATCAAATAGTAATCAAATACTAAGTACTATATGAAGAAGGGAAATGGAGAAGTTGCGGACGCTGGATAGCTACCTCGAAATCCCAAACGCTGATGACAACGAGCTCGGATGACTACTGCTCCGAACCGGTACCTGGATCTACACACAGGGGTGCAGGGAGTAATGATGAGTACGTCAACTCAGTAGTAATGAAAATAAATCACACTCTGAAGTATGAAACACACAGCACAAAACACCAATCCACAAAATAGTAAAACATCAAGTCTCAATACAATATACATAAGTTCGAAAACAAATTTCCAGAAAATCCTTTGAAACAAGTATATTTTTCCAATATTTCTTAGTAAAACTCTCAGTAATATCAGTTTGAAAAATTAAGTGAATCATAGTCAAAAACTCAATAAAATATCATCATAAAACTGCCCCTCGGGCTATAATCATCACTCGTAACAGTTTCCCTCAGCACCTCACCATCACTCAGTATCAGCCCCGCGGGAAACCTCATTGTCACTCATGCCTCCCAATCACTCATCACTCGGCAATCGCACTCAGTAAGTACCTACGCTCACTAGGGGTGTGTACAGACTCCGGAGGGGCTCCTATAGCCCAAGCGCTATAAACAAGCCACGTCATTGCATAAATCACTCTCAGGAACTCGCCCTCTCTCATAGCATAACATCCTCACAACATTGGCCCTCGGCCTCACTCTGTCAGACACTCTCAGCATGCCACTCGGGCCATGAATAAAATGGGGTTGTCGACCCAAAATAGTACTTCATTTCAAAAAATAGTAATATTATCGAATAAAAGTGTCAACAATTTCACAAGAAAGACTGAGTGTAAAATCATAGTTTCAAAGTAGTGAGAATATCAGTAAAATAGCCCCCAAGGGTTAAAACAGATCGGCACTATGCCCCAAACATGGCTTACAGCCCAAATATATCAAAACATAGTATTATTACCACGCATATGCTTTAAAGGCAGTTTTGCAACTCAATAGTTGCCTAAAAAGGAACATGTTTTCCAAATTTCCAATTCGTGCACGCACCACACTCGTCATCCAGTGTGTGCGTCACTCCAAATATGTGAAAGGATGTAAAGTCCGGGATTTCATACCCTCAGGACAGGATTTAAAGACATTACTTACCTCAAACTAGCCCGAAAAGCTACTCTGCAACCCGCTTGCCTCTCGAATCAACTTCCGAGTGCTCCAAGTCTACCAATTTCAGATTCATTACATCAAAATATGCTAAGTGAATGAAACCCAATTGAAAAATATCAACTTTTTGCACAAAACCCGAAATTAGTCAAAACCCGACCCCCGAGCCCACATCTCGGAACTCAACAAACTTTATACCAAAACGATCATCATCATCTCACGAGTCCGTACATATAAACAACTCTGAAATCGGAGTTCGTTTGACCCCTCAAATCGCCCCTAAAAGGTCTTTTAAACTCAAGCCCAAGTTTCACCTTTTTCTACTGATTTTACCCAATTAAACACTTCAAAAACATGTAATCTTGTCGGATTATTCGATGATAATTTAATATTATGGAGTAGAAATTATCACAAGTGACTTACCTCAAGATTTCCCATGATTTCTTTCTCACAAATCGCCCCAAGCCATGTTATTTCACCCAAAACGCTAAAATGGGCTAAAAAACTGAACAACATTAAAAAGACCCAATTTTGGTCGCTAAAAGCAAAATCCTGTCGCTAAAAGTGCCAAATCTGGTCGCTAAAGGTGCGCACCATATCCTGTTGCACCAACAATGTTTATTTTCACTAAAAAGGCTCTAACTCCACCATACAAACTCGGAATTCGATGATTCTTGTTCCTATGAGTCACAAATAATAATACGAACATAGTCCTTCAATCGAAACTCAATTTGGAGCTCATTTTCTCAGTGCGATACTCATTTCGCTCGTGAAACAATTAACTCACATTTCGCGTCAAAAACCCAACCGCGACTTGATGAAATTAGACCAAACTTTCAAGATCACTCCTATAATTCATTATCAAAATCCCAGGAGTCTCGAAATAAAATTCTGATCTCTACAACTAAAAATGGACCTTTGGATCATTACATGTTTATGCTCAAAACGTCAAAATCTTCCAAAAAATCTTCCAAAACTTATCCGAGCCTCATGGGACCCCAACCAAGTATACTAACAAGTCCCATAATATGACACAAACATTGTTGAGCCTTCGAATCACCAAAAACAACACAAAACCAAAGATACCGAAACCAACCAAAACACATCCGAATGACCTGCAATTTTGCAGACCTATTCAAAATGACATTACGGACCTATTCCAACTGTCAAAATTCCATTCCGACCCCGATAGCCTATGTTCCACTACCGATCGAAAATCGCCAAAAACTAACTTTCGCCAATTCAAGCCTAATTCGACATCGAACATCACAAAAATATTCCGAACACACTTCTAAATCCCTAATCACGTAACGAAGCTATCTGAGCCATAAAATTCGCATTCCAAGGTCGTTTACCAATAAGTCAACTCTCAGTTGACGTTTCCAACCATAAAGCTATTTTTAGAGACTAAGTGTCTCAATTCCTACTACAACTATTCCGAACCCGAGCCAACCAACTCCAACTCGTCCTAAACAAATTAACTAGTGCATGATAAGGCAATAACAGTAATAAAGATGCAGATTTTACGGAACAACCGATCGGGTCATTACAATCGAACATCCTCCTAAATAGCGTTCCATCCTCAGCCAAAGTGAATCGTGCTACCTTTGTGCGTAAAGTTCTCGGCTCCTTTGGATCTGATGGGAGCTTCTCGTTCTTAAGTTATCTGATGTACTTGTTTCTCCAATCCTAGGTCAGACTTGTAGAGTTAATTTCAGCGTGGCCTTCTTCGATCACTGATCTCAAGAGTTGTACGATGGTCCCCGAGTTAAGTTCATCATTTTTGACCGTTGACCCCAAGTTCGCAAGGGCATCGGCCTCGTTGTTCTGTTCTCGAGGTATATGTTGTAAGGTCCATTCTTTAAACCGATATAAAGTTACATGTAGCTTGTCCAAGTACCTTTACATTCGGTCTTCTCGTACTTTAAAAGTTCTATTAACCTGGTTTACCACGAGTAGGGAATCACATTTGGCCTCGATGACCTTTGCTCCCAAGCTTTTAGTCAACTCGAGACCTGCAATCATGGCCTCATACTTGGCCTCATTGTTAGTAAATTTCAATGTTCTGACAGATTGTCGAATTACATTACCTATGGGTGGCTTCAAAATGATGCCCAGCGCGGACCCTTTCACATTCGAAGCGTCATCCGTAAAAAGGGTTTACACCCCAGTTGATGTACCCGACTTTAATAATAGTTCTTTTTCGGCCTCGGGTACGAGGGTTGGCATGAATTTGGCCATGAAGTCTGCCAAGATTTGAGACTTAATGGCCGTTCGGGGTTGATACTCGATATCGTACCCACTAATCTCGACTGCCCATTTGGCCAATCGAACCGAGAGTTTGGGTTTGTGCAAAATATTGCAAAAAGGATAAGTAGTTATAACACAAATTGGATGACATTGGAAATACGGTTTTAATTTCCTAGAGGCGCTTATTAAAGCAAGCGCAAATTTTTCTAAGTGTGGGTATCTAGTCTCGGCCTCATCTAAGGTCCAACTAACATAGTAAATAGGAAATTACGTACCTTTTTCTTCTCGGACTAGGACCCCACTTACCGCTATTTCGGAGACTGCCAAGTACAAGTAGAGTTGCTCATCCGTTTTCAGGGTGTGAAGCAATGGCGGGCTCGATAGGTACCGTTTTAGTTCTTCTAACGCTTGTTGGCATTCGGGAGTCCACGTAAAGCTACTCTTCTTCTTAAGTAGTGAGAGGAATCAGTGACTTCTATCTAAGGACCTCGAAATGAATCGTCCTAGGCGGCTATGCGCCCCGTTAATCTCTTTACGACCTTGACATTATCCACGACCGTGATATCCTCGATGGCTTTGATTTTATCGGGGTTTATCTTGATCCCCCGATTTGATACCACGAAGCCGAGGAACTTGCCCGAGCCGACACCGAACACACACTTCTCCAGGTTGAGCTTCATGTTGTACTTTCTTAGTATATCGAAGGTCTCCTACAAATGTTTCAAATGGCCCTCTGCTGGCATAGACTTAACTAACATGTCATCACTATAAACTTCCATTGATTGTCTTATTTGTTCTTCGTACATTCGATTTACTATGGGTTGATAAGTTGCACCTGCATTTTTTAGTCTGAACGGCATTACGTTATAACAATAGGAGTCGTATTTAGTGATAAATAAAGTCTTTTCCTGATCCTCTGGGTTCATCTGTATTTGGTTATACCTGGAGTAGGCAACGAGAAAACTGAGAATCTCGTGGTCTGTCGTGGCATCGATCATGTGATAGATATTCGGAAAAAGAAAAAGAATCCTTAGGGCATGCCTTGTTCAAGTCCTTATAGTCTACACATTCTAAGTTTATTTCCCTTCTTAGGGACTACCACTATGTTTGCTAACCATTCGGGATATTTTACTTCCCTAATGAACCCTATTTTGAGAAGTTTGGTTACCTCATCCTTGATGAATGCATGCTTAACCTCGGACTATGGCCTTCTTTTTTTCTTTATCGGACAGAACTTCGGGACCAGGCTTAGCCAACGGATAGTGATTTCTTATGGGATCCTTGTCATATCAAGATGGGACCAGGAAAAGCAATACATGTTAGCTTTAAGGAAATGAATAAGTTTGTTCCTGAGCTTGGGGGTTAGCCCCGCGTCCATGTATACCTTTTGTTCGGGCTGGTGGTCGATCAACGTGACTTGTTCCAACTCTTCGGCCGTTGACTTGGTGGTGTCGGAGTCATCAGGAAGTATGAAGGATTGATGGATCCAGTAGTCGTCATCCTCATTGATACCTTGCTCCTGCAATTGGGTCGAGGCCGGTGTCTGTGGTTGCTATTTGGCCTCCTGCTTTCCCTTCGACTCTGATCACTTTGCTGATGAGAGTGCGGATACTGATATCACTTCATCGACTGCAAATATCTCCTTGGTGGAAGGTTGTTCCCCGTACAACGTTTTTACTCCCTCCGTGTTGGGAACTTTAGAACTTGGTGAAGGGTTGAGCAGGGCATTGTATCTCATGTCTCCCTCGATCACATGGAACTTTGATTCTTGAACGGTCCCAGCTACGTTTACTGTCAAGATAATTTCACCTTTGGTAGTTTCATTTGCCATGTTGAAGCCGTTAAGAACCCGAGCAGCCGACACAATTTGATCTTGTAGGTCGAGCTGCTCCACGACCCTCGATTGAATAATGTTTGTCGAGCTTCCTGGATCAATCAAAACACGTTTAACTTGAATTTTATTCATAAGAATATAGATTACTAGTGCGTTGTTGTGGGGTTGTGAGATCCCCTCTGCATCCTCGTCATTAATAGACAAGGTACCTTCCGGCACATAGTCCCGAGTTCACTTTTCCTGGTGATCGACACCTTGGTGCGCTTGAATACGGGTCCCTATGGAATGTCGATCCCACCGATGATCATGTGATTCACATGTTGTGCTTCTTCCTGTTCATTCTTCCTGTTTGCATCCCTGTCTCTGAAGTGGTTCTTAGCTCGATCGCTCAAGAATTCTCGAAGGCGACCCTCGTTGAAAAAATGATCTACCTCCTCCCTTAGTTGTCTGCAGTCCTCTGTTCTATGACCATGAGTACCATGGTATTTGCATATTTGATTGGGATTACTGTGAGCCGGATCGGTCTGTAGGGGTCGAGGCCATCTGGTATCTTTGATCCACCCAATGGCCGATACAATAGTTGATGTATCAATGCTGAAATTGTATTCTGCTAACTGTGGCACTTCTGTGGGCTCAACATGTTTATCGAAACCACTTTTGCTCATGAGCCCTCGGTAACTCTGCCCTCAGTCATTCCTTCGATCGCTTCGAACGGGTTTGCGTCCAGGACCGTTGTTTCTCTTATCTCCACCGTATGGTTGATACCGATATCTGTTCGATCGGGGTTCTCTGTCGATGTCCCTTTGAATTATGTCGACGGGCCTGTTTGGATAAACGGAACCGGAAGGAGCTCCCAACTGATCATCCTCGACCCTGATTTTTTACTAGTACCGGTTATGTACATCGGCCCAGTTCATAGCTAGGTAGTAAATTAAATTTTGCTTTAGCTGACGCGAGGCCACCTTACTCCATACGTTCAAACCTTGAGTAAAGGCTTGGACAGCCTAATTGTGTACGACCGGGGATAGGTCCATGCGTTCCATATGAACCGAGATACGAACTCTCTGAGCATTTCATTGTTTTTATGCTTCACCTTGAAGAGGTCTAATTTCCTAGTCTGGACTTTAATGGCTCCAGCGTGTGCTTTGACGAAGGAATCTGCTAGCATGTCAAAGGAATCAATGGATCTGGGGGGGGAAATTATGATACCATATCATCGCCCCCTTCGATAAAGTTTCTCCAAACTTCTTCAGCAAGACAGACTCAATCTCATCATCCTCTAAGTCGTTCCCATTTATTGTGCATGTGTAAGAAGTGACATGCTCATTGGGTTTAGTGGTTCCATTATACTTGGGAATTTCTGGCATGCGGAATTTCTTCGAAATAGGCTTAGGAGCCGCACTTGGGTGGAAAGGCTTTTGTACGAACTTCTTCGAATCCAAACCCTCTAGAATCGGTGGTACCCCCTAAATTTGATCAAATCGGGAGTTATATGTTTCTACCTTTTTGTCATTTTCCTCAATCTTCTTCACCCTCAATTCAATCCATTTTGTAAGCTCTTCGAGAATTTTCATAATGGCGGGGTCACTCTATGATTCATTCATGTTTGACCTCTCCGGTACTGGTTCGGCCTTGTGAACAACCTCTACTGAGCATGTAACATTTCAAATATTAGTGGAAGGCTGACTCCGTCGTTTTCTCCACCCTCTTAACCAGTTGGTCGAGCATCTCTGCGGATGCCACTCTCGGGATCGACGCCCAAATTTTCACTTAAGAGCGACATGGAAACTGACGTCGACGGGATTTGCAACAGGTACCCCTCGAGGCCAGCCTGAGGTACTTTGATCCTTAGGGAGACTATATTGTCATTTTCCCCATGAAAATCGAGGTCGTTGTCGGCGTGTGTGTTAACTGTTTGTAAGTTTGACATGCTGATCCTGATTCAAAAACACTTACGAGAACAAGTATAAAGCAGTGTGTGTTATAAGAATTAATAACAGGCAATCAATACTATCCTTAGCCCCACGGTGTGCGCCAAACTGTTTTACGTTATAACCGGATAATAATTAAACTTATAAGTGGTTTTAAGGATACGTGATTTCACCTAGTACCAATTGATAAAATGATGGTTAATGCTAGAAATTAACAGTAAAATAAAGAAAACCAGTATAAAGTGCAACTTGGACCTCGAGCTACATCGCCCTCGAACCGGCTGAGAATTAAGTAACATGAACTGAACTGAAGAACAGGAGAGCTTAAGAGAAAAAAGAGTATTATATTGCTTTGATATGCGAGAGTTATATGATTACAAATGATTAGAAACTTCTTTATATAGTAGAGAAATTCAACGTATGTTGAAACTCTAATTACACAACGAAATCTCATGATTAGCTAAATAACCGTTCTTGATTTGATCTGTTCCGAGATTTCTGCCACGATCCTTGACCGTTTGAGGTTATCTCGGCTTTTCGTTGTATGTTGTCACGACCCAATTTTCCCTCCGTTGGGTATCGTGATGGCACCTAGTCTTAAGGACTAGGTAAACCTAACATTTAGTAAACATAAATAAAATATTGAAACTTTTAAATGCTTCTCGATAAAAAAAATCTCTATACAATACATATCATCCCAAAACTCGGTAAGTACATGTCATAAGCTTTAAGGAATCTACACTAACATCTCTAAATACCATTGTTCGGAATAAATACAACAGTGTATGAATACTACTTGTAAGAAGGTGACTCCGAAACCGCGAACGATGAAGCGGTTTTACCTCGAGTCTCCACAACAGCAACCGCGTTGCTAGCTATCGATCAACTGCTATGCAAAAACCTGGGATCCGCACACACAAAAATGTGCAGAAGAGTAGCATGCCACAGCAGTGCCGAATAAGTATCAAGAATAACCTCGGTGGAGTAGTGACGAGGACTAGTCAAGACACCCACTGGTCTAATAAATTAAACAGACATACGTATAGGAATGACATAACATGACACATGTCTAATGGCTACACCATATAAATATCAACATAACAAGTACAAAGCGGAAGGAAGATATATCAAATAACACAGAACATCGTAATATTACACAGAAGAAATGACGAGGGTGCAAATCAAAAGCAGAACCAACAACACAGTAAAAACAATAGTAACTCAGCGCTGCAATAATTTCCCCCTCAATCCTTAGTTAACAACTCCTACAATTTAGTTAATTCTCCGAGTGAAACCTTTAAATCGTAAGTTTATATTGAAAGCTTTTTAAAAATGTAATCATTTCATTTTGAGTAAAGTCTCCTTCGAAATACACTTCCTCCGATGATATATAAATATATTGTACAGAACGAAAACCTCAAACACAAATTCCTTTCCATAAAAGATTTTCAAATGTACCTTTCTAGTAGATGTTTTCCAAGCATAGCTTCTTTCAAATAAATGCTTTGAAAACATACCTTTGGAAAATAATAACCTTGCAAACATAGTTTCCTTCAAAGTAAATGCCTTTAAACTTTACCTTTCAATAATTGTCTTTCAGACGTAGTTTCCAATAGAACAAGTGCACGGCATCACCCTTCGTGTTTTTACTCTCGTCCTCCCCACAGAAACCGACTGATATGACACGTAAATTAAGAAAATTAAACAAGTAAAAGACATGTACAGGGCAACAACAATGATATAAAGGTCAAGTACAGGACAATAATAACAAGTCACACCAAATATATAAGTACAACAATAACAGCTCAAAGTACGGGCACACGTAGACACGGGGAAATAGATATCACATCATAATGCATGTCCTTCGTCCTCACCTGCACGGAAACACCCTTCGTGCCATGAACTCACTCACAATATTACGCACGGCATCACCCTTCGTGCTTTTACTCTCAATAATATGGCACGACATCACCCTTCGTGCTTTTAATTTCAATAATATGGCACGACATCAACCTTCGTGCTTTATACTCTTTCCTCACATGATAACTAATATAAACAATGGCACGGTATCACCCTTTGTGCTTTACACTCTTTCCTCACATGATAATGCATATGAAATGGCACGACATCACCCTTCATGCTTTAACCTCTTTCTCACCCAAACAAATGGAATGATAGCATTCAGACAAGGGAATCAACAGCATAAACAATAATAGAAATCATACTGTCCTGGCAAGGGAGTCAACAATGGAAACAACATCATCAAAAGCATGAACAATAATAGAAACCATATTGTCCCGGCAAGGGAATCAACAATGGAAATAATATCATCAACAGCATAAATGTCACGACCCAAACTTCCCTCCGTTGGGTATCGTGATGGCACCTAGTCTTAGGGACTAGGTAAGCCTAACAATTACTGAATAAAAATAATAATAACAAGAAACTAATATTCTCGATATAGAATCTTGACAGAATTTACAAATTTTTCCAAAATCGGTAATACAAGTCATAAGCTCTACGAATCTCCTACGACTTCTAAATACAGTTGTTTGGAAATAAATACAACAGTGCATTAATACTACTTATAAGAAGGTGACTCTGAAGCCTGTGAACGCAACAGCATGTTACCTTGAGTTTCCCCGACAATCATCCACGCAGCTACTACAATATATACCTGGATGTGCACACAAAAATATGCAGAAGTGTAGCATGAGCACACCACAACAATGCCCAGTAAGTATCAAGACTAACCTCGGTGGAGTAGTGACGAGACTAGTCAAGACACACTGGTATACAAATTAACTGACATGAATATAGAAATAACTGAACACTACAGCTATCTAAGAATTCACGGTATAGTTTACAACCATGACAATATAATGCGGAAGGAAATTACAGAAATTAACCACGAAACAGCATAAAAATACACGGAAAGATGGACAGCAAAACAAGCAAAACCGGAAGAAAACACATTGCAATAGAGAACACCAATATCTCAACTCTACGTCACATCGAGCCTTAGCCACTAAAATCCATAAACTGGTGGGAACCTTTACACAATAGTTCATATGAAAAACTTTACAAATATAATCATTTTGGTATAGAAAGATTTCTTTTGAAAACATACTGTGTACAAAAGTATATATATAAGTCTATTTAATAGAGAAAATTTCGTAAAACATTGTTTCTTTCAAAATACGAAACTTTCAAAGATGCTTTCCCAATAAATGACTTCCAAATATCATTTTATGCAAGACGAGTGCTTTTCAAATATACCTTCGATGTAAAATTCCTTCAGATATAATCATTTCGAAACCATTACTTTTCTAATAATACTTTTCAGTAAAATCTCGTAATCATAATCTCCTCAAGGTAAATCTATCGGAACTCAGTGTATAACTCAAAACTTGCCATGCAGTACAGGAGGAACATCAAGTCTTGTAAATAAATACAGTAAGAGATCAGTATGAATATCCGAATTAAAATAACAGAATATTAACTCTTAAACATTTGCAGTAAATATCAAATAGGAACACAGAAATATAATGCAAAGACAAGTGCATGGCATCACCCTTCGTGATTTTACTCTCATCCTCACAGTAAATAAATAGAAATGACACGGCATGTCCCCTCGTGCTAAAATATCATAAACATGGCACGGAATGTCCCCTCATGCTAAAATAACATAAATATGGCACAGAATGTCCCTTCGTGCTAGAATAACATAAACATGGCACGGAATGTCCCCTCGTGCTAGAATAACATAAACATGGCACGGAATGTCCCCTCGTGCTAAAGTAACATTAACATGGCACGGAATGTCCCCTCGTGCCAAAGTAACATTAACATGGCACAGAATGTCCCCTCGTGCTAAAATATCATAAACATGGCACGGAATATCCCCTCGTGCTAAAATAACATAAACATGGCACAGAATGTCCCTTCGTGCTAGAATAACATAAACATGGCACGGAATGTCCCTTCGTGCTAGAATAACATAAACATGGCACGGAATGTCCCCTTGTGCTAAAGTAACATTAACATGGCACGGAATGTCCCCTCGTGCTAAAGTAACATTAACATGGCACAGAATATCCCCTCGTGCTAAAATAACATAAACATGGCACGGAATGTCCCCTGGTGCTAGAATAACATAAACATGGCACGGAATATCCCGTCGTGCTAAAGTAACATAAACATGGTTGTTTGACAAGGAAAATCAACAATAAGAACCGTAAATCACAACATCCCGGCAAGGGAGTCAACAATGCAAACAATATTATTAATAGCATAAACAATAATAGAAACCATACCACCCCGGCAAGGGAGTCAACAATTAAAACAACATGATCCCGGCAAGGGAAGCAGCTATAACCAGTCTCGCCTAAACAATTAACTTTACAGAACAAAACTCAGCTTAAATAAAGGCCCAGTAATAAGCAACATCAAGGAAGTATCAACAACATAAATGTTTATCAACTAGACCCAGGTAGCACATAAGGGAAAAATCATATAAATCACAATGTAAGACTCACGTTCATGCTTGACACCAACGAACGGATGTCCTAACTACGGCTAAACAACTATAAAGCTAGATAACACTAATATAGGTCAATTTGGCAGTTTTAGGAAGCAAATATGGCATGAAGATAAGAGCGGTAAAATATTCAGTTAAGTCAATTAAGATCAAATAGCCAACGAAGGAATCCAAAATCAAGTAATGATAATTTAAGCAGGAAAGGATAAAATTAAAAACCAAGGATTCAAATATAACAATTACAACTCATACACAGGTAACATAAGAACTTACGAATCCTAAAAGGCCAATCTATTAGCAAATAAGTCCGCGTACGCACTCGTCACCTCACATACACGGACTACAATCAATAAAGAAGACTCAATCCTAAAGGGTAGTTCCCACACACAATGTTAGGCAAGATACTTACCTCAAAGATGACAACCCGGTACTCAAAAATGGACTTCTCGGGCGAAAAGACCTCCGGACGGCTCAAAATCAACTAAAACAACTTCAAAATACACATAAAACGTATAAGGAACTATTCTGAACAATAAAGTTTCAATCTTTACAAAATTATAAAAATCGACCCAAAAGTCGACCCCGGTCCCGCACCTCGAAACCCGACAAATTTTACAAAATCTGATTACCCATTCCGATACGAGTTCACCCATACTAAATTTATCAAATTCTGATGTTATTTGGTCCTTCAAATCATGATTTTTCATTTAGAAGTATTCTTTCAAATCCCACAATTTCTTCAACCCGAAACACCAATTAAATGATAAAAACAAGAACTAATTCATGAAACATAATTAATTCTAGTGGAAGAACACTTACCCATTCAATTTGTGTGAAACACCCTTCAAATATCGCCAAGAACCGAGCTCTAGAAGTCAAAATACGATAATAATGGCCTAACCCTCGATTTTGGAATATAATATGTTCTGCCCAGATTTTTAATGAATCGCGATCGCGGAAGTATACATGCGATCGCGTAGAAGAAATATTTTTGCAGGACAAAAGTGTTCTATGCGATCGCAGGACTACGGATGCGATCACATATAAGGGAGAAAAGGATTGCTGACCTGTGCTCTACGCGATCGTGTGATGACCCAAAAGGTCATCTTACATAATTTAAGTTGTATCTGTGTTTCGAGGCTCCGAGAGCCTCCGTTAGTCTCACCTCGATATGCGTGCGCAGCCCGGGCGTGTAGCCGGGAAGCTATTATGTGAAAATTTGATGAAAATGAGTTTTGATAATTAATAAATGAGTATAGTTGACTTTGGTCAACATTTCTAGTAAACGGACCTGGACCCGTGATTCGACGGTCCCGGAGGGTCCGTAGGAAAATATGGGACTTGGGCATACGCTCGGAATCGAATTCCGAGGTCCCAAGCCCGAGAAATGAATTTTTTAAAGAAAATTGTTTCCTGGAAATAATAAAGGATTTTGAAAATGAATAATTATGTGAAAACCGTGTTACCGGGCCCGTATTATGGTTCCGGAGCCCGGAACAGGTTTATTATATGTTATGTGACTTATCTGTGAAATTTGGTGTAAAACGGACTTGAAATGA
>ML265608.1:0-65148 GCA_005239495.1 Nicotiana undulata
CACATGCAAAGTACTAACTCATTGTACTTCTCAAGTAACGCACAAAATTATCTATAAGTGAAATAAACTTGACTTCTGTACTAGTGCCTTTTGAAAATTTTAAATACTTCTTTTTGAGTTATCAAATTATTTTTCTAACGGAATGGGAGTGAAAATAGGGGTATTATCACTTTTAGCCCGCGCAAAAAATTATTTATATTTGTTAGTTGAAAAAGTGTATAAAATTTGAATATTTTTTGTATATGACATATAGAATGTATATATATATATAAATATATATATTTTTTACTATTATTTTTACAACGACTATACAATGCCATTTTTCCGTCAAAATTTTGGAACCCAAAACGCCACAATTTAAAATTCTCGTCAAAATAGAACTCTCTGTTAGCGGACCTTTATCTCAGTACTATAATTTAACCAATCTTAGTCGCTATTTTCTAAATATTTCAGATATAAATTTATGTTTATCATTAACAGTTACCTATAACTAAAAAAACTAAGCTATTTTATTGTGTAAAAATATTATTAGTCCACTTAAAAAATATTTACAAAAACAACATTTTTTATGTAAACACGTTTTGAGGACCAACCAGAGACTTCCACGATAGGAAATACTGGTCCGCATTTCAAGGAAACAACCCAACAAACAAGAACCTCGTCTCCAAAAATGGAGGAAAATCAAAACATACCCCTGCAAACTCAACCCTAGAGCAATTTGCCTTTTGATACATCTTAGGAACACTAGCCAGTTCAAGAATCTTTAACTCTTGGTGCTAGCTGAATTGTTTATTGAATATTATGAGCTTTTATATCAAAATTCAATTCTAGTTTCATTTTCTGTTCATTGTAGCGTCATCCTTTCGTTATAAATGTAAACTTGAAACATTTGTAGGCAAACTCTTGAAATAGTTAGACCAATTAAGATTAGATCTTTGCATATACGTATGAAATATTTACTAGTTTTTAGTGGATTATATTGTTGCTGTGTGATGTTGGAAAGCATGTTATTTATGCTAATAGAATATGATTGTGACTTGTGAAAATTTTGTAAAAGCGAAAAATAAAATTATTTTTGATATCAATATGAAATGCTATAGTAGTGGCTTGGTCACCAGAACGTCCGTATGGTCTTATGTGTCCTTTGGTTTCGTGCGCTGAAGATTACAAAGTTTTTCAGAAAAATAAAAACATAGAGGTCCCACCGAGATTTGAACTCGGGTTACTGGATTCAGAGTCCAATGTCCTGACCACTAGACCATGGGACCACTTCGAGCTATATTCAGAAGGTTTTGTATATCATACTGGTTCAGCCATATATTTTATCTGGTGCCTATACCCGTGAGGCCGTGACCCGACCAATCCAAATTCGAGTTGCGTGAAGAGAGGAATTATTCCTTTACCATATGTTTGTTCATTTTCATGGTTCGAATACGAAACTTTTAGTTAAAGTTAAATTGATCCAAATTTTATCGATTAACGCTTCCAACTTCAAGTTTCTTTCACAATTTGTTCGATTGTCTTAAGTAAACTCGAATATAAAATTTTAAATTGAAAATTTGTGGAGTATTTTAAGTGAATAAACCTTTTTATTTGCAAAGCTGTACTCTTTTCCCAAATAAAATTCATATCTAAATACAATTTCAATTTACAAATGTTCTTTCTTTCCCCTTTAACAAAAATTAGGAAGTTAAATCATCACAAAAATTCAAAAGAAATGGACATCAATTTTGAACTCGATCTATATTATCGAAGGAGAAAAGCAAGTGTTCAATCTAAGTCGTTGTTTAATTTTCATATAACATCTGCATCTCAATTTCCCATGGTTTTGATATTAACTAAACAGCAAGCCTTCTTAGAAGAACTGGAGAAGACTGTTGCATTACTGGCTTTTGAAGATGCTTCTACCTCTTGTGAATTTGGTGGTACATGTAATGTACCTTAGTTCCACTTGCGTCCGCTGTTTTTCAGTCTTCAAATTTCAAACAAGAGCTTTTCCAAAAATCTTTTTATGTTTCCATATTTTTGCAACAAAAACAAGAAAGAAATGCTTTTTAATGAAACGCCAAAAATGAAAAGTTTTTCAGTAGTTTGGTTGAGAAAATATTTCTCTTTTAAGAAAATTAAAAAGTTGCTTAACCTATTCCTGCCTTAATCATAGAAGATAAATAGGCCAAATGTAGCACTGAAAGTTGTCAATGAGATCTAGTTTGGGAGGATAAATTCACAATTACCTACCCAACCTAAAATATTTACCCGTCTCTATCTATTTCAAACTATTTACCTGATCCTACCCATCCCCAATTCCACTTAACTTAAACACTTCTTCGTAAAAAGAATGTTCGACAACACTATCAAAGACGAATCAAGCTTTACAATGACTTTTCAGAATTGCAACCTAATTGTTGAGAGGCTTTATTCTTGCCTTAAATAACTGACTTCCACTGCGGCCGACCGCAGTCGCGGTGGACTCCTTTTCAGCCAACTTTGACTCTTTCCTTGTGCAATCCAACGGGTATTCTTCCCCGGCAACGGCGTTAAAATTTGATCACGCTCAACTGTGTCTATTAAAAGACTAAGCGGACATTGCAAATATAATCCGGGGTATTATGCCCAGAGTCGAATCCACAGGGAATTAACGTATCAATTGAAGTCTGTAGAGTATCTAAATTCTCACTAGTCAACTTCCTCAAACTTGTGAATATTACTTGGTGTTGTGTTTACTACTACAGCCGAACAGAATTAATAAAATTAAGATTAACTAACAAGAAGTTGTAAACAATTGGATTAAAGGTCTAAGGTTATGATATTCCCCGTTGTTGATTTCCCTTATTGTATATTTCCTATAGCTTTGACTTAGTTATCTTTATCAATCATGAACCCTGCAGTTATTATAAATCACTCCCAAGTAATTATGATAATTTACTAGACGCACTTTCTCAAGTTACGCTAGCTAGAATTCATTACAGTTCACTTTAGATTGCACCTGAGGTATCGTTATCACTAATCCAACCTCTAAACCCTCGGTTATGACTCTCGCCTATACTCCGGGAGTGGTGTTATTCAAACAACTACCTAAATATGCAATCTCTCTCAAGTAGATACATACTAAATAGGAACATCTAATTGAGGGCCCTTCAATCAACTACAACCAAAACGTAGTTGAACAAATACAGATTATAAACCAAATCAAAACTATATTAACATATCAACGAGTTCATCCCCAACGGATTCCACCAACAACCTTAGAACAAGAAAATTAACTACTCATGCTTAAGAATAACAAAAACCCAAAATAATTCATAATACTAAAAAATAAAGATGAAAAGAAGAAGAATTAAAGATCTAATTGTTGATTCTCTTCTCACAATGAGTTTGCCTCCTAATTGATGCTAAGAATAGCCTTCCTCCCCTCTTGGGCGGATTTACAAAGCTTATATAGGATTTTGGCAAATAGATCCCGTGTTTTGCACTTAAGTCCTCGAATTTTCTGAATTTTCAGCTTTCGCCCGCGGTCGCGGCAGGGGCGCGGCGCGACCGCGGTCGGCTTTATTATGTCCTTAAATCACTGACTTCCACCGCGGTCGCGGTGGACTCCTTTTCAGCCAACTTTGACTCTTTTCCTTGTGCAATCCAACGGATATTCTTTGACCGGCCTCAAACTTCCGTAATTGACTCCAAATTGCTCCAAAGTTATCTTCTCTTAAAATATATCCTGCAAAGCACGAAAAACACTAATAAGAGCATTTTGTTATCAGTATTTACTTTAAAAACATCATAAAATGTGGTTCATTAGGGGCGAAAATATAGTCTAATTTACATATTATCAACACCCCACATTTAGACATTTTGTTTGTCCTCGAGCAGCTAAACCACACTCTAAGGCCTAATCATCTTAAGCATTACCCTTTGGTGTCACACCCTGTCAGTTTACAAGTAATAACCCCAGTTGTGTAATATCTACGCCCCAAGTGGAGACTCTATATGCCATGTCACACTCTTACTTCCTCAAAGTACTCTGTATAGAGGTGAAGATTTACATTTTCCTCATGCATTACATGCCCTCACATCACACAATTGAGAGAAGTTCCACAAAAAATATGATCAAGAATAGCAGGAACTATAAAATTGAAAGAATTCACTCACTCTCAACAAATAGAGAACAAAACTTAAGTTCATCAACAAACAAAAACTTCAGCACACTTGGTTCATCACACTTGCTACTTCAGGCCCGTCTACTAGAATGCTGAAATTTTGCGTGATTGTCTTTGCTACTTCAGGCCCGTATGCTTGAAGTTTATGCCAAAAGTGGGTACGCTAGTAATTTTTTTTACAAAGTGGGTATAAGTTAAAACGTGACACTTAAAACGGGTACGGATGCAAATCCCCCATTTTTTGGAGTAACATATGATATGGGGAAGGTTGAATCTTCCTTTGCCCAGTTTTGCACTTTACTCTTGAATAGTAGCCGAAATAAGCCCAAAACGAATAGTTTATGGGGCCTATTAGATTATTTCAGCCCACTAACACTATTATCCTCGGAGATGGATTGTCTTGAGTCTCGATTGTTGTTTTCAGATTTTTGGATAGAGTCCGCCCCTAATTTGAGTTTGGATTTTTATGGATTGGTTTTAGGTTTGGTTTTGCATGGTAATTGTGCATGTAATTTAGTTCCAGAAAAACCGTTTTGCAATTTTTACGAGTTACTAACGTCGAAAAATTGTCACTACCTTCCTTTCATAGATGCTTCCATATAGCATAATATTTGGTTTAAAATTACGAGACAAATGGTTTAATCATTTTATTTAATTATGTGAAGAAATTAAGGTTGTGTAAACTTTAGAACTTGTCACATCACATGGGTTTCAAATTTCTGATTTCGCATTTGTTTTGTGGTTCTTCCAGTTTGGAGATTATGATTATCCCTTATTTTCTTAGGTAAATTTTATAGTAATTGAAATCTTTGTTAATGAACTGTTCCTCGAAAACATAGTTGTGTTTATATAAGTAAAGTAATAATAGGCCTGCAAGCCTAAAGAAGATAAGAAAAAGATCTTCATTGAATATTAAATAAAGGAATGGAAAAAAATATTACTCCTAGTACGAGTAAAGAAAGGAGTTCTTTCTTGATAATCTCAAAGCCTAGTATAATATGTAAAGTCACTAAATTCATGCTTGGCTCGACAACTACAGTGTTGCTAGATTCTCACATGATGTAATTTGCACCCTCTAATAGTGCTACTGCTCATATATTATCCTATTAATTTACAGTTTGATTTATTTATTTATTGGTACATAAAAGAGAGTATCTCATTTGGATTTGCTCCCTTTTACCTTTTTCTAACTTTTTCAGAGTGGGATGCACACCAAAGTTCATAGTGGGAGTTCCCAGACCTAAAATAAATATATTTTCTTGTGGGGTTGATTATGCTAAAAAATAAAATCTTGTAAACACATGTACTTTAATTTTGGTACATGATTTATTGCATAATTATATAAAAATACAATGGGCGACAAGCATGCCTTGATCATCTCAGTCATCTACTCCTAGCTAGTGATTTAATACATTTTTTCCAGCGCTAGAATGAGTGATGGTATATAGAGGCAGAGCCTGAGTTTGAAATTTATGGGTTCAGAATTTTAAAATTCCTTAAATGATTGAATTCTAAATTAATAATTTAGACATATTCAATGAATTTCTTATTAGTGATGCATTGCCATATTAGTGATGCATTGTACATGTTCTTGGAACAAAAAGGAGATTCCAAAGAGTTCAAACGACGGACAAGATTAATTAAAAGGTTACGTCTGAAGCAATTGGTTGATGTTTCTCATTGTTGATACATGATTATATAAACATATATAACCAATGTAAACCACAAGGTTTTCTTCGTCTATATTTGCCTGAAAACCTTGATTACATATACTTGATCTTATTAAGAATAATCTCTTAATTACTGATAGCCGCCTTAGGCTTGTGCCATATAATTAATAAAAAAACAGTCAGAAACAGTCAAAAAATTCGATAAATTCTATAATTAACAGTAAAAACTAGTAATCATGATGATATGATATACAATTGCAAACATTGGACGCCTATACTTATAAGCGATGCTAACAAACAACTTTTCATTGTGTTGTCCGTCCTATCACTGAAAAATCTTACATATATGAAGTTGAACGTATGTCTCATCCTTTGAAGTTTGAACATAAAAACCTTAGTTAATTTACTACAAATCTTATCATCTTCTAATTAGTTTTTTCCTTTCAAAATTATGGGTTCTCTTTCTTTCCCTTCCCCATCTCGGGCAGCACCACAGTCGCCAGAAAATTCCACATCAAGGTACTCTATTTTTGCCTCATTTTCTTCAACGTCTATTGTAACGAATGATTCGACTGTTACAAACTGGATAGCATGTTATGATCCTTCTAACAACACTTGGAGTTACGTTACTTCGATTCCCGATTTGCCCGAAAATCATGTGCTCAAGGACTTCGCTATGGTTTCAATTTCAAACTCGATTTACATTATAGGTGGTCGACTTTGTCGAAAGGAGAAAATTCAATATGAAAGCGATGAATTTTTCGACGTACTATCATCGGTGTTACGTTATGACATTAATTCTAACCAATGGTCAAAATGTGCACCACTTAACGTACCACGTTATAATTTTGCATATGTTGTTAAGGACAATAAGATTTATGTAGCTGGAGGACAATCAACTTTAGGTAGTGCTAGGGGTACTTCATTATCTGAAGTTTATGATCCCTTAGTTGATGAATGGACTCAATTGCAAACCATGAATAGATCAAGATGCAAATGTGTAGGTGTGACGTGGCAAGGAAAAATCCACGTGGTGGGTGGATTTGTACAAGGTGGAGGGTTTTCACAATACGTGGACCGTTGTTCGGCTGAGCTGTATGACACAACAAGGGGACAGTGGGACCTTGTGGCAGGGATGTGGCAATTGGATGTGCCAGCTAATCAAATAGTTGAGATAAATGGTAAATTATTTAGCTCTGGGGATTGTCTTAATGCATGGAAAGGTCATATTGAGGTTTATGATGGGAAACTTAATATATGGTATATGGTTGAAGGTTCACAAAAGAGTATTTTTCCCTTTGAAGAAAATGGACAACCAATACATCGACTATACTTAACAATGGTCCCAGTTGGGACACATTTGTATTTCTTGGCTGGTTATCGGACGGTCGATAATCCATCAATGACTATATCTGTGGTCTATGCATTTGACACGTCAGCAACAGGAGGTGAATGGAAGAGCTTTGAGCCAATGCAAGAAGAAGGAGAAAGAGAGCTATGTAGCCATTGCTGTGTTGTACAACTCTCTTAGAATTTAAGACAAACAACAAAAGAACAAAAAGGCACCATCTAGATATTGTACAATCTTACTTTACAACTTTTGTGTTTTTTTGTTACAGTAATATAAAGTATGATTGCGCACAATAAATTTACAGTAGTTTAATTATCGTTCTCCTAGAGTGTTAGGACCGAAAAAAGTCAGGTGTCATGCGGAAATTAGTGACGCAACAATTGAACGACGATAAACCAGACAATAAAAGAGAAATCTTATGAGACATAAACATTTAATGTGGTTCGGTCAACTGACCTACGTCCACCGCGGAAATGAGCAATCCACTATAATAAAAGAGAGTACAAAATATCGAGAGAACAACCTCACGAAGAGGCAAACACAAGTGACACACTACACTTGTCCCGTAAAGTTCTCCCCCTAAACACGACTCTCAACCCATATGGCTACATTGTGGATGCTGCTGAATGAGAAAGAAGGATCCTCAATTTATAGAAGTCCAAACCTTTTCCTACAAGAAAAAGGACTAGCCAAACATGGAAGAATAATGATTTCCTTCTACAAAAAGGAAAATCCAAATATGATAAATATGTTGTCCTTTCCTTCAAGAAATAGGAAAACCAAATATGGTTAGAAAATCCGGACAACCCTTAACATAGAGAACCCTGCGCATTGCGAAAACTTAACGCAATGATTCTTTTTTTTCTTTAAAAATTCTTTAATCATCTTTTGCTATCCAAGAAAACGTGGGGAAATCACTGTTTCCCTCATTAGAGGTAAAATCTAAAGATTATGTTTGTGCAAAATAGGAAAAATGCTAAGTAAACATGATTCGGTTATGTATTCTAGCGTCCTTGCACTAGTTTTTCTTTCGCCCTGTCCAAATTAGGAGGTTCTATAGTAATATCACACTTCTTCTTCAGCTTAACTCGAATTCAGGACCTAATGATCATGGCAGAGGTACTTTTACCGATTGAGCAAGTCATACTTAACTCGTTGAACTAGTACTTCTTAGTCTTTGTATGGCAGCATTTCTGTTAGCCAATAAATGCTGCTGCTGCTACCAATATGAAACAGGCCTTTTTTGTTAGCGGTGGATTTTTCTTCAAAATCTAAAATGCCATTCAGGACCACTAAACTAAAAATAAAGGAGCTCTCCTCCTATTTACTAGCATAACATCCATTATTTTTTTCATTTCTTTTTGGGGATTTGTCTTAGTACTAGATTAGAATATTTGGTGACACTCATTATTGTTAACTATATAATTAACTGCTTTTCGGCTTGTCTGCAATCAATTCACTAGTCCTCTAAGATACAATGATATTTTCTGTAAATCCCCAATTGCCTACTTTCATGGATCTTGCTTAAAGAAGATGGATAAAAGGATAAAACAAAAGTTCAACTTCCTTTTTATTTCCCTCGTCCCTTGAACACAAACAGTATCTGATTGTGAGCTTCAAATTCTCACATTTTATTCTAGACTCCTGGTCACATTTTCCTAATGACGTTATTCATTTTGCTCATTTTTATAACAGTTTCTTTATTATGATGAAGAAAATAATGAATATAGGGCAAATGATATTTTTTTTATTTTTTTTTTGTGGCTGAAGCGGCAAATGAAATTAGCAATATCACGAAGTAGTATTTACTGATGACTATATATTTGAAGTTCCAATAATCGAACGAAGAGCATGATTGATCCGACACAGATTGGCCCTATATAGGATCAAAAAGAGATGCAAAACAATGACCAACTTTATCACTTTTAGCTTACAGCATCCAAAGAGTTCCAATTGACTCAAAAAGCAAAAACATCATCAAAAGAAGAGAAAAAACTGAAGCATTTTATCCCTTTTTTCTCACAATCGTCCAATCGATGACCAGTTGCCAGGACGCCGAGGGACAAATGGTGTGAATTTTTCCCAATTGTTTGCGCTGTAGCTATCACCGTTTCTTAAGATTCCTGACCTCAATTGGCAATAATATCCTCAAAACTTAATGTAGTAATCCCTCCCGTCCAAATAAGTAATTTTTTTTTATTGTTTTCGCATATATTAAAAATTTACCTTTTACCATTAATTAACAATGAAATTGATCATATTAACATTTACTATCTCTGCATAAACACTTCTAACACATACTCCAATATTATTTACTCCAAGGACAATGTAAGAAAATAATAATTAATTCATTCTTAAAATCTAGAAAAATCACTTATTTTGGACCACAAAGACAAAAATAAAAAATCACTTATTATGGACAGGAGAAAATATTTTTTATGAAAAAAAGAATAACTTTAAAGAATCATAAATATATTTTCTTGTAAAACTCATCCACAAAATAAATTCAAAACACATTCACTAAAAGCAGTAGATAAATTGTTCGACTTAACCCAGACTTAAAAGCTCATTGGCTGAGTCTATCACGAGCCACTGGTACCACGTTGTTTGACCACAACCCAATCAGTGAAATTCATGTAAGCGCACGTAAAAGTTTTATTCACTGCCACACGCTATCTCACGTGTGCTCGCTCCTGTTCTTGCGCATGCGCTTCGCTCTTTTGACTCATTTAGCTTTGTTAACTTGACCGGCCTTCGACAAGCTATTTAATTTCAAGTAAAATCTTTAAATTTTAATAATAAACCTCTATAGAATTTAATGAATTTAATTTCCAAACAAAAAAACCTTCCCAAACATTTTATTAATTTCGGCTTCAAATAAACTTTTCTTTTGAACTGCACCTCAAATATTTGGATTCATAGGTGTTCTCGAATTTTCAACACTCACGAATCCTTTTGTCTACTATCACAAATTTACATCAACAATATATATACCAGTCTAGGGTCTGAAAAAAGTAATGCATACGTAATTCTTGTACCTACCATGTACAGTAAAATTATTATCTCTGAAAGTCCCTCGCTCAAAGAGAACAAAAATACAACAGTCCAAAGGAAATAGGATAGCAGTAAAACATGAGCAACGAAGCGTTAACAATAACAAAAACAATGCAGTGGAAACATTTAAAAAATAGAATTATAAAAAAAGACTAAGATTAAGGACCCGTTTGAACATAAATTTTGCCAGAATAAACTTTGATTTTATTTGACAAACACATGTTTGGTCATAAATTTTGTCTATATTTTGACAAAATCCCAAGTTCCAAATCCCAAATCCCTCATAATACACATGTTTTTCCAATATAAATTTGAGAAATATGTTTTGAAAACGCATGTCCAAACATATTTTCATCTTCAAACTAAATTTCACCCAAAGCAAATTTTTCAAAATAAATTTAAAAATTTATGGTCAAACGCTAGCTAAGTATACTTTCGCAAATTTGTTATCAAAACGCTAGCTAGTACTATATTTTTGGACAATATTTGACATTTTCGAGTTGTGACATAAGAAGATATTAGAGAAAAAAGTTTATTTGTGAAAATCAACAGATCACTTCAAATATACACTCAAATCAATATTGCAATATTTCATTTGTAGTTCATATATTAAAGTTCGTTATTAGTAAAAACCTAATCTTAGCACAACAGAACACATTTTTGAAATAATCTACTTCTTCCTAATTTCGAGCCCGTTTGGACTTGAATTTTTTTTTCTTTTTCCCAAAAAAAATCCTTTTTTTAGAAATTAACATTTGTTCATAAAAATTCCAATTTTCACTTGAAAATGCATTTTAAAAATTTATAAAAATTTGAAAAACTCCAAAAAGTTGTTTGTCAAATTTTTTATTCAAATCCTTCACAAAACTTCAAAAACAACACAAACTGAAATTTAAGTCCAAACACAACTCTAAATTTCTAATATCATCTTCACTTGAAAAAAAAAATTCATCAACTTTTTTAATTTTAGAAATTCTTATGTGCAAACGCCTACTTCGTTTCCCTGAACTCAATTCTAAAAAAAACTTTTTCTAATAAATTTTACTAACTCCAACGTTTAACATATCTACAAACAGAATCGAATCGAATAGAGTATGAGATGAAATCGTAGCCGTTGACAGGTGGGACAGCGAGCCTCCCATTTTGTTGGTGGGAAATATGGCAAATCCGACAATTTTTATAGCTGACATGTCGGCTACGGCTAGGCCCTAGGTTAGCAGAAAATAAAGAATATCATCACTTTGACTAATTTACCCCTTTATGGGGTCATCCTGACAAGTACACTTCATGCCACGTCGGCATAATGAGCTGGAAAACCTTTGCTGACGTGTATGTTTAAAAAGCTTCTCCGGGACCACAGAGACATTCATTAAAAAGCTCCCAAGATCTAACATTTTACTGTAATATTTCCTTAATTGTGTCTTAGTGATGTGATGAACAAATAAGAAATTTAACTTTAGATGAGAAAGGCTCCAAAAAAAGGTATAGAAAAGAACTTGTGAAAATGTTGTCTATCACTTCTATGTGCAATGTAACAATAATAAAAAACAAAATAATTCAAAATTTCCAGAAAATTCAGTAAGTATGAAAATTTTCAATATAATTTGACAAGTCAGAAGTGCAGGTCATCTTCTTGTAGTGGAAGATTCAAAAGGTGTGTAAACGAAAGGTTTTGGTTTTCACAATAGGGGACCACTGACATGTCTTCTTGATATATGAGATTTTGTGATATGATACCGTACCCCAAAGCCCCAACTCATCTTCTCTTCTCCACTAACAACTTGTTTGGAAGATTCTCGAAGTTTCATAATATATCGTATTGATGTATAAAAGAATTATATTATTTGTTATTATCTTATTATATTATGCATCAAAGTATGAAAATTACATTTGCAGCACCACTAAAAAAAATACAAAATAGAATTATTATATTAAAAAGTAAGGTAAATTATAAAATATAATTATTTAATAACACAGAAGTGCAATGAGAAAAAAAAGCATATAAAATAGAATTATTATATAAAAAGTAGGGTAAAGTAAAAAATATGATTATTTACAGAAGTGCAAAATGAGAGAAAAGAAAAGCAAGGTTACGATGTCACCTCACCAAATTTGTCGTACATAAAGTGATCTTTTTCATCATTTGGTAACGACAAATTTAGCGATAACGTAAGTAATTTTTATAAGCATATAGGATAACGGGTTGTTTGGTATCATGGCAAGAAAAATTAAGATATTCCATATTTTATATAAAACTTATCTTGGGATTAGCTAACACCTATAATCTCAAACTCTATCCCACGATTATTATCCCTATCACTTCATCTTTCCGTTACACCGTTGTTGTTCTTCTTCTACGTTCCCTTCTGCTACGGGCACTTTGTCGACTTGGTTGGCTTCAATTGCTAACAATTTCTTCTAATTCTTCATCAATTTTCTCAATCACGTTGACGTTAAAGTGGGTTTCCTCTATCTACAACTATTCTTTGTGTCCCCATTGGCAATGGACAAACAACAACTATTATATCAATTGAGTTTTGGTACTGCCATTATTTTCTTTTTATTGATTAGGTGTTATTTGTTGGGTAATCTTTATATTAAAATTATATTTAACTTGCTTCCATTACTTTGGTGCAACGTGATTCCATTACATGATGGAATCTACAATTCCTTTCTCTGTTCATATAAAGGATTTGGTCACTGAAACATTGCACCAAACTAATTATTTGAAATGGACTCACTTAATTCAACCGGTGTTGGAGATGTATGATCTCTTTGGCCATATTGATGGTTCTAATATGGCACCTTTACAATTTCTGCCTGTTACTGAGGGTTCATCTTCTATTCAGCAAATCAATCCTGAATATGCAAAGTGGCGTAAAGTTGATCGTCTTATTATTACTTAGATTCATGTTACTATACATTTTGATCTCATTCCTTTACTCTATGATTGCTCTACTGGTGCTGATGTTTGGTCTAGACTTAAAATACATTTTTTTCATAATTCTACTGCCCGTGAGATGCAGTACAAACATAGTCTTCAAACATTCAAAAAAAGGAGACCTATATATTGATTCGTACATGGCAAAGATATGTGAATTTGCTGATTGGCTTCATTCTATCGGTCGTGGTGTGGATGACCATGAA
This sequence comes from Nicotiana undulata, assembly GCA_005239495.1. Classification (NCBI taxonomy): domain Eukaryota; kingdom Viridiplantae; phylum Streptophyta; class Magnoliopsida; order Solanales; family Solanaceae; genus Nicotiana; species Nicotiana undulata. The sequence goes on from ML265608.1 coordinate 13,377, forward strand.
TTGGTACGTTGTGATTTGAATGGCCTTCCCGTCTCTTATGAATCATTTATTGTTATGGCTTCCAATATGCGCCCTCCTCCAACTTTTTACAGAGTTGTGGACTATGCTCATTACCCACGAGGTGCGCACTCTGCCTACAAGTGATGTGGCCTATGCTCCTCTACCTACCGCTTTACTAGATGGTTCATCTTCTCCTGTTGGTCCATCTTTCGGCCGTGGTAACTTTGTTCGTTCTAGAAACTACCGTGAGCAATCTGGTCGTGGTCGTGGATCTGGTCGATGAGGTCGTGGTTCTCCTTTTCAACAGTCATATGGAGGTCATTATCAGCATAATGTTCGGCAGTAGTCCACATTTCCTCGTGGATATGATAAGGGTGTTCTTGGAGCTTCCCCTATTCAGCTGCTTCCATTTTCCATGTCGAACCCGACTGCTCCTATGGTTACTTGTAAGATTTGTAGTATGATTGCCCATATAGATATCTCTTGCCCGCAACGTCATAGTTATTCATTTGCTCCCACCACAACTCAAGCACACTCGGCAGCCTTGTCTCTCCATTCCCCGACTGACAGGAATTGGTACTTGGATGGGTGCGACCTCACACATGTTTTTGGACCAAGGTAATATTTCTTCTCCTACTCCTACTTTCAATAATTCTATACTTGTTGGCAATGGTGAATCAGTTCCTATTCATTTTATTGGTTCCTCCTCATTGTCCACCTTGTCGCTTACTTTTTCTTTGCCATCTGTCTTATGTGTTCCACTTCTTCGTAAAAAGTTACTTTCTATTCGTCAATTTACCATAGATAATATTTGCTCAATTGAATTTTTTCCTTGTATTGTTGTGAAGGATTTGCAGACGGGGAAAATCCTCCATAAATGTCACAGTGACGGGCCTCTCTATCCATTTTTTCAACTTGCTTCCCGCTTGTCCTCCTCTTCATCAGAATCCCTCACTGTCTCCTTGGTTCCTGCATCAGTTTGGCATGCTCGGCTTGGTCATCCAGGATCTAGAGTCCTTGCGCCACTTAGGTCTAGGATTTTTTTATTTTATAATACAGACCTTGGGTCATTCTTTTGTAATTCTTGTTTGACTTCGAAGCACTCTACTTTACCATTTTCTATTAGTACTTCTTCTTCAACTCATGTGTTAGAGTTAATTCACTCTAATGTATGGATGTCACATGTTCCCTCTATTACTGGATTTCGATATTATGTTATTTTTATTGATGACTTTTTCAAGTATTTGTGGCTTTATGCATTTTGGAATAAAAGTGAAGCTTTTCATTGCTTTTGTGCATTTAAAGCTCTTGTGGAAAAGCAATTTTCTGCTTCTATCAAATGTTTTCGTTCTGATGGTGGGGTGAATTCACTAGTGCACGATTCCTGACGTTTCTTTCTAGTAATGGTATTATTTTTCAGCACTCTTGTCCTCACACACCACAACAAAATGGTGTAGCTGAGCGCAAGCATCGCCATCTTGCTGATATGGCTCGTACTCTCCTTTATCATGCCAAAGCTCTGCTAAATCTTTGGGTTGAGGCTTTTCAAACAGCCACATACTTGATAAATCAGCTACCGACTACCTTACTCAATTATTCCTCTCCCTTTCGTCTTCTTTTTAGGATTGATCCCGACTACTCTATTTCACGTCCATTTGGATGCTTCAGTTACCCCAATTTGCGCCCTTATCAAACTCACAAACTATATAATCCCTCATCTCCTTGTATCTTTATTGGCTATAGTTCCAATCACAAAGGATATCAATGTCTTCGTCTTGATATTCAACGTGTTTATACAAGTCGATCTGTTCGCTTTGTCGAACATTTCTTTCCTTATTCCACTCCACATTTTCTTCCTTCTTTCCTTAAATCTTCCTCTACTTGTCATACTCCATTTGCTCAGCCCCTCCGAGTTGTATAAGCTACTACAGTACATTCTAATACCCCCTCTTATGATGTTCTTGCTCCTCCTACATCTCAAGTTTTGCTTGACCATTCTTCTATTGCTCCTCATAGTTCTTCCTAACTGCCTTCGTCTAGTTCCACACCATCTATACCTATATCTCCTGATCATTCTACATAAATTCCCTCCATGCCTCCTACTTCACCATTACCACCTCCTTCTCATCATATGGTTACCAGGTCAAAAGTTGGTGTTGTCAAACCCAATCGGAAGTATGCTTTACTTGCTCAGTCTCTATCTGAATTACTTGTTGAGCCGTCTTGTTATAGTTCTGCGGTTAAGGATTCTCGTTGGCGTACTGCAATGGTTGATGTGTTTAATGTTCTTCTAGCTAATCATACATGGTCTCTTGTTCCCCGCCCTCCAAATATCAATGTAGTTGGTTGTAAATTGGTATATCGGGTTAAGCAAAAATCTAATGGATCTCTTGATCGTTGTAAGGCACGTTTAGTAGCTAAGGGATATACACAGTCTTATGGTGTGCACTATGGTGAGACTTTCAGTCCGGTGGTTCGTCCTGCTACTATTAGACTGGTTCTTTCTATTGCCTTATCTCGTGGATGGCATATTCGTCAATTTGACATTAAAAATGCCTTTCTTATTGGTTTACTAACTGAGACTGTTTATATGGAGCAACCACAGAGCTTTCGAGATTCTCACTATCTCCATCATGTTTGCAAGCTTCATAAGGCTCTCTATGGCCTTAAGCAGGCTCATCGGGCTTGGTTTGCTCGATTTTTCCACTTTCTTATCTCTCATGGAAATACAAAATTTGTGTGTTATAATTGAGTATGTTGAGTTATATTAGGAGTCTATTATGTTAATTGATTCACTTTCCGTTTAAAAACAGTGTATTCTCATGTTTCACGCCGTGAATACCGCCATGAATACAATTGAATACACTCGAATACAACAATTGATTAGTTGGACTTCCCTGATTCACGCTATTTTTGCTACTGTATTCATGAATACAGTAACTTAAATACATCTAATACATCTTATAACAACAGAAAACGTATCTATCATCCGTAATATAGCAAATGGTATCTATAGATAACTAATTACCACGAAAAGACAGTGCTTTATGAAAATTTCCCATAAAGAAAGACAAGACAAGAGGCTATTCCAAGTTAGACAAAAGCAAAAGAGTTATTGGGCTGGACCCAGTTTTCATTCGCAAAAAGTAAAGCAAACAAGGGAGCTGCCCAGGGCCCATCACATTACTAGTTGCTCTGCTTATTTAATGGGCCTGTACTAAATCTTATGTATGTACATTGTACTCTGCGGTTCCATTGCTTGTACCTTTCACTTTCCTTGCTGTATTAATCTGTATCACATGCCAATCTCTTTTAAAGTCATACGAGTTTGAATGTTAATATGGATTTTGAAGTTATCATCTTAAATTTTGGAATTGAAATATAGATAAACAACATTGTGTTAACAAAATAAGACATAAATCTTTAAAGTATAAACGTTTAAAATTTCTTTGAGTAATTATAGTTAAATTAGATTTTGAGTATGATAGGGAGATGTAAAAAATTAGACAAATGTATAGCAATTCATGTAGGAACGTTGAAGAAAAATATTGCGTTTTTTCTATAAAAGAAAAGGAAAGTAATATATGTAAAATATTGCATTTTCATGATGGTTCAGAATAAATTTAATATTTTCTATGAAATTGAAAGAAAATAACGTAAAATGACTTTCAACACAAATAAAATAGGTAGGTAATGATAAGTATTTTCTCCGTTGGAAAATATAACAGTGTAAATATTAGCTGTCTTTTAATTATTTCAGCAACAAGACTGCCTGCACAAGCTAATAGTTATTCCTGCTGACAAAACATGCAGTGAATAATGAAATCAAATTTGAAGTTGTATAAATTCACACGTGATTCAAGCAAAAGATTCTCATTCTCTTCCCCTTTCTTACATACTCTAGTTGATATGAAAATAAGAAGAAATAAAATTTTCCTTTTTTAAGAAAATTCAAAAATGTTCTTCTCTAACCAAATAAACCTTCTAAAATGCCACACTACCTACCAAGAGATGTTGAATTTTACTTGTAACTTTGTGGTTTTCTACTAAGATACAACTTGTAGAAAAAGATATTGATATTTATTTATTTTGTTTGGCATAGCACATTTATTGAATGGATAAATTGCTTGTTCTGGAAAAAAGAAAACACAATTCTATATAATTTCCGATGATAGATTCACTAAAACGATAAATTACTATCGTAAAACATAAAATAACATCTTTTACCTAAGATCTAATGTGGTCCAACTTTTTCTTAGCTCGCGTATAGTATAGCGGGAGCTTAATGTATTTGTATTGACTGACCTAATATTTCAAATGAGAGCATCCATAGATGCACATTGGATATAGTTGAAGTCTTCCTTTAGGACCCGTTTGATCATAAATTTTGTCAAAATATATTTAGATGTATTTTGACAAACACATGTTTGTTCATAAATTATATATACATTTTGGTAGTCCAAAACCCAAATTCCAAAATCAACTCTTGGCCCAAAATATCATTATTACATTTTAAAAAAATGCCCCAAACTTTTGTGTCTTATAAAAGAGCTCACCATTTATTATTTTGTAATAATGCTGATAGTATATTACGTGGTTCATTATAAAATGATAGTTTTGTACCAAATTTATTTATGTTCAAGACTATGGTTTGTGATAACGTAATGAATGTTATTAATAAAAGTAGTGTTGTGTTGATAGTTTTTAGAACTTGGGTATAAGTCATGTTCATACTTAAAAAAAAAAGTGAAATGTATTTTAAAAGCTTATGTACAGACACATTTTCATTTTCAAACCAAACTTCACCCAAATCAAAATTTTCAAAATAAATTTGAAAGTGAGGTGTGAGGAGGGTAAGATATATACAATCTTATCCGGGAGATTATTTCCGATAGACTCTCAGCTATAGAAAGCGGCTAGCTTAAATTACAATAAGAAAAAATACAATGTGTTTAATTAAGGTAATAAAACAAAATGAAAAAGTATTTCCCATAAAAACGCCTAGCCGTACAAAACATAAGCCAGGGGAGGACATGGCGATGTCTATTTCAATGGCAGAGGTGATATTTCCAACTTTGTGTGTACTTAAACAGAGCTGAAGATAAAGACAACCCCTCAGTCTTCCCTGTACTGGCACCATTTCCTGCAAACCCCTCATCTCTATCCAAATTCCAAAGCTTCTCTCTTTTTCATACTCACCCCTTCTGGCCTCTTCATCTTTTTCTCTCTCTCTCTCTCTCTCTTTAATACTACTACTCACTCCATTTGCAGTTATATAATGATATCAAAATCTTGAAACAGCCTCTACCATAACTGTATTCCCAAGTTTCTTAAGTTTTACATTTTTGGCAAAATATGGCTGAAGATGGGGTATGGGGTTGGGCACCATCACCAAGTGGTTCAATGTACTTAACAAAAGATGATCATTGGACTCATTTTGACAACTCTGTCAATGCTGTTTCTTTTGGTTTTGTTGCTACTGCTATTCTCATCTCTATGTTCCTTATTATGGCTATTTTTGAAAGGTTCCTCAGACCACCCTCCCCGGATTTGACTCCCTCTGCCCACCGCCGCCACGCTGATATTGAGTCACACTTAGGTTTCAACCCAAAACTTGGCTATTCTACGCCTAAAGTAAGTGTCTTTCTTGGAATTTTAGCTGAATTGAATTTCTTGTTTCTGAACTTCCTTTTTTCATGCCTTATAATTTCTTGAGTTGGGGTTTTGAATTAGCATCTTAATTTTCGTTGAAGTCTAATGTTGTACAAAATGGTGAATTGGAAATTAATATTTAACTTTTCCTTTTTCGCAGTTAGTTCATAGTTTTTGGTTGCTTAGAAAGATATATTAATATATTATGTGTTAATGTATTCTAATCCTTCTTTAATCGTATAGGTGTTCTTTTTCTCTGTGTTTTTGCATTCTTCTTGGTTACTCCAAATCGTGTTCTCTGTTTATTGAAATGAAATATGTACCATATGGGAAAAGGTCATACATGTTGCTTTACACCTATGAAATTCCATATAATTGATACATCTTCGCCATTTTCAGTCACTTGGAAAAGAATTCCTAAGTTCTTCCATCAGTTTTCTTTTTTTGAAAAATTAATTTATTTCTTTTATTCCCCTTTTTATTACTACATTGGAGTAATTTCTTTTCTTTTTTTTTGGGGGGGGGGGGGGGGGGGGGGGGNTATTTCTTTTATTCCCCTTTTTATTACTACATTGGAGTAATTTCTTTTCTTTTTTTTTGGGGGGGGTGAGGGGATAAGGCAAAACCCCATATGCCTTTTTAAAGAAACCCAAGTTGTGAAGCTTATAAAACATTTGCTAAAGAATAAAAGATAAGAAGCAAATTTTCAATAAGTGTATTTGCATGTGCATGTTCCTCAGATTATGATACACGAAAAAACACTCCCATTGATTTATTGTTTGAGCAATGGCCAATGGCCCCTCTACCATTTAAGAAGTTAGCTTTTAAGTTGGTCCCTGTTTAATAAGATCTAGGACTTTATGCCTACTTTGTTGATTTTTGTATATTAAGGCTTTGCCCCCCCCCCCCCCACTCCTTTGTACATTAAATAGCCCATCACCACAAGTGTTGATGATGTCCTCCATGTAATACTCCTTCACTTGAGACAGGCTGCCTTCCCTCAGAAAATCTTTGTTATTCTTGTTCCACTGTCTCCATTCAGTAAGAATATTTGTTAAACTATCTTTTATGTCTCGTTAAACATCCCACTTAATTAGCACTTCAATAATTAGAATAGTAAGGGTAGATTTTGGAGAATCTGATAAATGACTTCTTGTGTTTTTAAAATGTCAAATGTTTGAAATAAATTAGTTTGCCAAAAGGACTATAATTTCCCTCCTATATTACATGTATTATAGACAAATAGGTGCCTTGTGCTTTCATAACGAACAACATCTAGTATGTACGCGGACCTTACCCCTACCTTTAAGAAGACAGAGAGGGTGCTTCCGAAAGACCCTCGGCTACTTTCATAATGAATTGTTGCTCTGCTTAGGGAGCTTAAGCATCTCAGCAATTTTCTTCTAAATTGCTACTCCCTCCGGTCCCAAATAAGTGATTTTTTGGTTGTTTTCACACAGATTAAAAATTCACCTTTTAACATTAATTAGTAATGAAATTGACCACATTAACCTTTACTATCTCACATAAACACTCCTAACACATACTCCAAAATTATTTACTCCAAAGGCAATGTAGGACAAAAATAATTAATTCATTCTTAAAATTTGAAAAAAATCATTTATTTTAAACCACGAAAAAGGGGCCAAAAAATCACTTATTTTGGAAGAGTAAGCTGTAACGTCAGATGAACTTTTCTGCTTTACTCACAGTAAGAAAAGCGATCATTAAACAGCAAGTTTTTACCTTTATTGGGAACTTTGTCCTCTTTCTCTTAATCCTAGTGCCTAGTGATGGAACTTTATTAACTTTTAAAATGGTAGTCTATTGTTAGTGTCTGCTAATAGTTCTTACAAATGCAAATACAGGCTTAATATGCTAAACCTGCTTCATTTATATTTAGATACTAAGTGCCCAATGCTTGACCTTTGTGGGGGTTAATTGGATGATTTTTATATGCTGGAAAGCACTCATATTTATACCTCATAAAATAAAACACTCAGCCCTGGATTCCACCAGTTAAACACAATGTAAAATGTAGACAAATTGATAGGTACTTGGACTTCCACAAACAACATTGGAAAATGAAATATTGAAAAACAATAAAGTGCAGCAAAAGGTATCGTGTTGTATTATCATAGTGATGTTCAGAGCTGGGTTGGCCTACAATAATTGTGTGTTTTAGTGCCCTTATAAAGCAACAATTCTTTAGCTGTGATTTGTTGTATATAGAGAATCCTTTGACATGACATGCATGCATGCATACATATATAAGATCAAACACCTAGTCCCTTGGTTTAACATAACTAAAAGTGGGAAAGCTTGAAATAACATAAACGATATATGAAAATAGGATTGTCTTCTCCATCAAACATGTTGCATCTGTTGAAACCTTTGGTTGCATCTGCAGATATCTACAAATGCAAGGGAAGTTTCAGTGTTGATGCCAGGAGATGACATCCCAACTTTTATTGCTAATCCTGCTCCTGTACCTTGTCAACCCGAACGAAATCCATGGCCTCCCCATCAGCAAAGTCATTTAACCTGTGCCACCAACTCCAACGCAAACCTGTCGTCCTAGCTCTTCTTAACCTGATGGTGCAGATATCAGAAAATGCCATTTTCTATGGTATTATGAAGGGTACCTAAGCATACATTTTGAGTTTTCCAGTTGGGTTTTTTTGGTTTATGTACATAGAAGTTAGACATTGATTTCTCAGCTGGTTAGCTCTTCTTTGTACCCAAATAGCTAAAGAGGCTTTAGCTTGTTTATGTTGTCAATCTGTTCCATTCTCCATCATTGAATTGTTCAAGATTGGAAGGGATATAATTGGCCTTTTACATAGTAGTTCATGGATTCATGATATATATATATATATATATATATATATATATATATATCAAGGCTATTCTAATTTATGAGCAAACCTAGAATCAGAGAGGAAATATTCTTGTGTGATTCAAGTTTTATACTGCTCGTAAATCCTAACAGTTTCATCATTGCATTATTTGCACTATTTCTACCCAAGAACTCTATTGAATCCAAACATCGTTAGCTGCAATTTTTTCGCAAAATATAGTCCAGATTTTGCTGTTTAAAAAGGGGTGCGCACATATTTGGAAAAGAAGTCCTCATATAATGGGCCAGCCTTTTACAAATTGCTTCTTTGGGCTATTTCAAGAATAACTTGTAGCCCACTACCAGATGGACAAGGGCAAAAATAAAAAAGAGGATTTTTCATAAATGACTAATGTTTAGTGGCAATTAATTTCCTATAGCTACCATATGCATACTTATTTTTCCGTAGCTACCTTTCAGTTGTTATGGTAATGTACTCGAAGTATTCGAGCTACTGTATTCATGTATACAGTAGCAAAAATCGACGAAAAAACAGTGCAATCCAGATGTCAGCCGTTGTGTTCACATGTATTCATAATAACGGAAAGCTGCTAATTTAACGGGATACACCTAAATCAATTATAACACAACATTATCAATTCAATTAATGAGAAGATTTATCAAACGCTAAACACCAATAAACAGAGCATACTTCAGAGTTTCAGTCTGAAGAAAACAGTTCTTCTTATACAATTCGAGTTTTGTTTTCTCACATTGTTCGAGGTTCTGCTCGGAATTAATACAAGTATCTACATAAATACTTTGAATTTCGATTTTCTATATATGAATACATCATGTATTTATGCCGGATGTAACCTGTAATAGTAACTTACTGCCTGCATATTTCATAATAAACCTAGCGCTTGTATTCTATTGTATCTAACATTTGTCTTCAATGTATTCAAGTTTATTTTTTGTATTCACAATATTTTATTTATTCCTAATACATGGTGTTACTGCTTTATTGAGTATATTTCATTGGTTTCTATTTGTATTGAGAGTATTTTACTGTATTTTATTGTATTGTTGTTTTAAATAGAGATGGATATAGTTAGGTTGAAAATACAGTTGAATACAGTTAGATTGAATGCATAACTAATTGATGAATAACATCAAAATTATATATTTAACAATGTATTTAAAAATTTGTTGTATGAACTCATATACATAAATGCATCTAAATACAACTGTCGAAAACCACTGTACATAATAAAAATCAATGTATGCCTTATCGAATACACATAAGTACATCTAAATACAAGAAGAGAAAATCACAGTACAAACTAAAAATCAATGTATGCGGACACGAATACTTATAAATACATCTACAATTAGGGTTATTGCGTATTTTTGTTCTACTTTCGGCTTCAATGGTTGCTGATGAACTTGCAAATATATTTCCATTTTTATATGTGAATGTTTTAACCCATTCCCCAAACCTAATCCTAATCTCATTATCCGCTGTCACTGTAACGATCCGGTCCGTCGTTACGTAAAAACTTGCATAATAACTATTGCTATTGACTTATTATAGATTGGTTATTCTGTTATTAATGTGTTAGAGTTGATAGGCTTGGAATCGGAATGGTTAAATGAGAATTCAGGCACTTAGTCCTTAAGAATAGCCTTAAAATGGAAAAAGTCAACTAAGAGTTGACGTATTGATAAACGACCTCGGAATGCGTATTTTATGGTTCGGATAGCTTCGTTAGGTGATTTGGGACTTAGAAGTGTGTTAAGAATAATTTTGTGATGTCCGGTATAGAATTAAGCTTGAATTGGCGGAAGTTAGTTTTTGTCGATTCCGGACGACAGTGGAAAATAGACTATCGGGGTCGGAATGGAATTCCAACAGTTGGAACAAGTTCGTAATGTCATTTTGGACTTGTCTGCAAAATTTCAAGTCAATCGGAGTTGATTTGGATAGTTTCGGCATCATTTGTGAATTTTAGAAATATCAAAGTTCTTAGGCTTGAATCTGATGTAAATTTGGTGTTTTGATGTTAGTTTTGGTGTTTCGAGAGTGCAACTAAGTTTGAATGATGTTATGGGATATGTTGGTAAGTTTGGTTGGGGTCTCGAGGGGCTCGGGATTGATTTCGGATGGTAAACGGGAATTTCAGAAGTTGGAAATTGCAGCAAAAAGCTGCTGGTGTGAAATCACAGAGATTTCCGCACCTGCGGAAGTTCGACCGCAGGTGCGGGCAGTGGGTCGTAGGTGCGGAGGTCGCAGGTGCGGTTGAGAACCGCAGGCGCGGTCTCGCAGGGGCGAGTAGGGAGCCGCAGGCGCGAGACTTGGCGGGGCTGGAGAGTTTCCGTAGGTGCAACAGGATGGTCGCACCCGCGAGGTCGCTAGTGCGGAGGTCGAGTCGCAGGTGCGGAAGTCTGTCACGACCCGAAATCCCACCTTTCAGACCGTGACTGCGTCTAACGTTGAACCCGCTAGACAAGCCAACGTACACAACACTTTGACATTTATAACAACAACATAATAGTAATATAACCAATTAACCTTCCAACCTCTACTGATCATTTCTCGAATTCATCAATGTCCAACCTTATAAAAAGAAACATCCCACACTAGTAACTCTCAAAACTTTACTGAACATTCCAAATCATTCCAATTGTTTCACAACAGAAAATTTATAATATTATCTTAGAAAGCTCAAAATGAAATGATAAGACATCTACACGAACAATCCCAAAACCGGGGTGTCACAATCTCACGGACTAGCTACTGGAATACTAAATACAAGTCTGAAAATGAAAATACAACACTGTCTTGAAAATAAGGAGAAAGACAATGAAGCGGTAAAGGAAAGAAGCCTCGGGATCCACGAACGCCAGTGTATACCTCGAAGCTCTGACGTGGACTGAAGGTATCTCCCTCAGAACGCTCCACGGGGTCCGGTAGCAGGGTCTGCACAACACAAGGAAGTGCAGTGTAGTATCAGTACAACCGACCCCATGTACTGAGTAAGTGCCAAGCCTAACCTCGGCCGAAGTAGTGACGAGGCTAGACTTGACATTAACGATAACCTGTCCTATTCTACAGCAGGTAACAGGAAATAACACAAGGCAGGAGATAAACCGGCAAGTAGGGGATACGGGAGCAGTAAAGGGGGACCAATGGAATAAAACAGTCACATCGACAGATAGAAGTAATCCAAAGAAAACAATCCAACATAATCGACAACGAACAATATAAAGGTCGGAAAAGTAAACAATGGCACGGCATCACCCCTTCGTGCTTTTACTCTCTTCCTCACAATGCAATGTAATCAATTATCATGGCACGACATCACCCTTCGTGCTTTTACTCTCTTCCTCACAATGCAATGTACAATGAATCATGGCACGACATTTACCTTCGTGCTTATAATCAATAAAATCATGGCACGGCATTTACCTTCGTGCTTATAATCAATAAAATCATGGCACGGCATTTACCTTCGTGCTTATAATCAATAAAATCATGGCACGGCATTTACCTTCGTGCTTATAATCAATAAAATCATGGCACGGCATTTACCTTCGTGCTTATAATCAATAAAATCATGGCACGGCATCACCCTTCGTGCTTTACACTCTTCCTCACTATGCAATGAAATCAAGTATCATGACACGGCATCACCCTTCGTGCTTTACACTCTTCCTCACCAAACAATAACAGATAAATGGCAAGGAGTACTCATAGTGGAAATAAGAAATTCCAAAACACCCGGCAAGGGGGAAACATCAAGTAGTAATTCAAGAAATGCCCGGCAAGGGTCTCAGCTATAACCAATTACCTCAATCACGTACTCTACACTTGTATTACCATTCGTATCAACACTTCTCAAACTCAATAGCCAATACTTTCAATCAAGAATAAATTACCAAGTAAAGACAATCTCATAATATACTAAACATGGAAGAAATACTGCAATTTCTATCAAAATAGACTCACGGGCATGCTTGACACACATTGCATAGGTACTCGTCACCTCACCTATGCAATGAACATGATATTCACTTAGCACATAGCAAATAATACCTATTCCCTCACAAAAGTTAGGCAAGACACTTACCTCGGGTCCAACAACCCTCTAAGACCGCTTTTCCTTTTGAATCCGGATCCGAAACGATATTATCTAGACATATTCAACTCAAGTATATCAATAATGACTCAATATTTCAAGCCCATAGCCTAATTACCCATTTCTAATCATTCTTCCTAAAATTCCAAAATTTGACCCCGGGCCCACGTGGTCGAAACTCGAGGTTCGGACCAAAACCTGTTTACCCATAACCCCACGATTAAGAATATACAATTGGTTTTAAGATTCGACCCCAAATTGGGGTCGAATCACCCAAAAATCCAAAAACCTAGGTTCTACCAATTTCCTTCAATTTCTACCTTAGATTCCATGTTTTTAGGCCTAGAATTTGGTGATTAATTGAATAAATTAAGAGGAAACGAGATCAAGAGCACTTACCTATGGAGTTATGGAGGTTGGGGAGCTTGATTCTCGGTTATGGAGGTTTGAGGAAGAAGAAAGGGGTGAAGAATGACAAAATCCCGTATAAGGTTCTGTTTTGGAATTATAAAATAACTGGGCGATTTTGTCCTCTACGATCGCGGAAAAGGGGTTGCGATCGCAGAGCTTGATGTTGTGCTACTATGCGATCGCAGAAGGGGAAATGCGATCGCGGAAAGGAACGGACCAGGCGTCTGCGATCGCAGACGAAGCAATGCGATCGCAGAGAGATACTACCCAGCCCCCACCTGACTCCACTGACACGCTATGCGATCGCGGAAAGAGGAATGCGATCGCGGAGAGCATCTGGGCATAAGTCTGCGATCGCGGAGGTAAACGTGCGATCGCAGAGAACAACAATTTGTTTCCCCCAATTAAGCCTATGCGATCGCGAATCAATAGCTGCGATCGCAGTGAAGGAAATACCAGACACCAGCAAAATGCAATTACACTAGATTTTCTAACTTGAAACCATCCCGTTAGCCACCCGAAACTCACCCGAGCCCTCGGGTCTCAAAACCAAAAACACACACGTCTCCCAATACATCCTACGGACTTGTTCAAGCTTTTAAATCATCAAAATATCATCAAAAACACGGAATTAAACCTCAAAACTCTTAGAAATTTCTTAAACTTCATAAACTTCTAAATTTCCCATTTTTAATCCGAATCACGTCATTTCAAGTCCGTTTTACACCAAATTTCACAGATAAGTCACATAACATATAATAAACCTGTTCCGGACTCCGGGACCATAATACAGGCCCGACAACACGGTTTTCACATAATAATTTATTTTCAAAATCCTTTATTATTTTCAGAAAACAATTTTCTTTAAAAATTCATTTCTCGGGCTTGGGACCTCGGAATTCGATTCCGGGCATATGCCCAAGTCCCATATTTTCCTACGGACCCTCCGGGACCGTCGAATCACGGGTCCGGGTCCGTTTACCAGAAATGTTGACCAAAGTCAACTATATTCATTTATTAATTATCAAAACTCATTTTTATCAAATTTTCACATAATAGCTTCCCGGCTACACGCCCGGGCTGCGCACGCATAACGAGGTGTGACTAACGGAGGCTCTCGGAGCCTCGGAACAGAGATACAGCTTAAATTACGTAAGATGACCTTTTGGGTCAACACAAAGTCGGGGGAGACCTGTAGAGATCGCAGGCGCGGAAGGAGCATCGCACCTGCGAAGCCGCAGGTGCAAGTAAGTAGGTCGCAGGTGCAGAAATACCTGGGCAAAAATATATAATAAACCCTCCGCGACTTAAACCCTTATTTCACCATTTGTGTACGGACAAGGAGCTTTTTGGACGAATTTTGAAGGAGAAAATCAGTGGGTATCACAGAGGTAAGTAAATTGATTTTTAAAACTCGTTTATGGGTGATTATAGACCATAATCCCAGCCTTTAATTCATGAAAAACAGTAGAAAAATAGGATTTTGGGGCATGAGATTATGAGACCTTCAAGGGTCGATTTGAGGGGTCAAACGAACTCCGATTTTGGTGTTCTTTATATGTACGGAATCGTGAGAAGATAAAGAACACTTTTCGGTAATAATTTCTGAGTTTAGGAGCGCGGGCACGGGGATCGGGTTTTGATCGAATTCGGATTTTGAGCTAAATTCGATATTTTCAATTGGAATTTATTCCCTAAGCATATATTGATGATAAAAATCTCAACTTGGTAGATTTGGAGCCTTCGAAGGTTGATTCGAGAGGCAAGTGCATTGCGGAATAGTTTTCGGGCTAGTTTTGAGGTAAGTAATGTCTTGAAATCTTGTCCTTAGGGTATGAAACCCCGGACTATGCACCCTTCACGGGTTTTGGAATACAAAGATTGAAGCTTGGGAAATATATTCCCTACTTAGGCAACTATTGAGTTGCGAAACCAATTTTTTAGCCTTTGCTTCATTAGTATTTATGTATTATGATATGTTTTGGGCTGTAAGCCATGTTTGGGGCCTAGTGCCGATCTGTTTACCCCTTGGGGGACTGTTTTACTGTGTTTCCTCACTTGATATGTTGTGAATTACACTCAGTCTTTTCCTGATAAATGGTTTTGACACTCAGAGTATTTTGATACTATTTATTGAAAAATGAAACACTGTTTTGGGTCGAGAACCCGGTTTGTTTATGGCCTAAGGGCTAATTGAAAGTGTCTGAGTGAGTGATGTGAGGAGGCTTCCAGGCCTCATGAGAGAGATGAGAAGGCTTCCAGGCCTTATGTTATTATTGCGCTTGGGCTGTAGGAGCCCCTCCGGAGTCTGTAACACACCCCAGTGAGCGCCGATACCGATTGAGTGTTGATGATTGCCCGCGGGGCTGATACTGAGTGATGATTGATACTGAGTGATTAAGGGAATGCCTGAGGGCATCTGTTATGAGAAATGATTTTGGCCCGATGGGCAATTTTATGATGATATTACTATGTTTTCAAACTGGTTTTACTGAGGATTTCACTGAGATATATCGATATTTACTTGTTTTTTTTAAAGGAGTCTGGAACTGGTTTTTGAACCTATGAATTTGCAAGATACTACTTGGTGACTTGATGTTTTACTGGTTGTTATGATATGGTGTATCTGTTTGTGTGCTTTTATATTTCTCAGACTGTGATTTCTTTTCATTACTACTGAGTCGGCGTACTCATAAAGACTCCCTGTGCCTCTGTGCACAGATCCAGGTATGAGCTCGCAGCAGTAGCTGACGCATATTCGTTAGCAGCAGTCACGGAATTTCGAGGTAGCTGTCCAGCGTCCACAGCTTCTCTATTTCCCTTCCTTATTATGTTTTTAGCTCTTGATTCAGAGACTTATATTATAGTTTTAGCAGAGTTAGATTTAATTATTCTTAGATGCTCATGACTATTGACTCCAGTTCTGGGAGGATGTTTAGAGTTGTTAGGTTATTATTGGGGGCGTTAGACCTATATAAATTATTCTTTATTGAATTGCTGTTTATTTTGCATTATGAACTGTTAAATGAGAACAAGTGCGTAGTAATGTGATGGTTGGCTAGCCTAGTTCCACGATAGGCGCCATCACGGCCTGTTAGGATTCGGGGTCGTGACAGTCACCCTCTCCTTTGTCCTTTCCTCTTCCATGTCAACCTTCAAAATCAATTCAGTTATGAACCGACCATGTCCGCTCCACTTTGGGAAAAGATAGAACTCATATCAGAGACTTTGATCAGGTATTTCGAAACTCATGTTAACAGAGATGAAATCCAACAAATCTACTCTAAGGTTTTAAGAATAATCTAGAGAGAGAACCTGCAAAAATCGTGGTTCAACAATGGGGAAGACAATAGCGTTGTGAGAGAGAAATCGAGTAGAGAGAAATAAGATACTATGCGGTAATTTTGGGAGAGAATAAGCTGAAAGAAACGAGACAGAAAAATATTAGACAAAATGTAGGAAGTGGCCATAAAATACATGTTTTGCTATAAAAACTAAAATGTAGCTATAAAATAATATTTTAAAAGGGTTTTATTTATAATGAATAGGGTGTAAAGCTTTGTTATAGGAGGTATAATTTTCAATAAAAAATACTCAAATTTACAACTGGTAATTGAAAAATAACTATAGCAAAAGTAATCTAAATTTAGCTACAATGCTTAATTGTTTTATTCATCAATTTCATGTGCTTAAACTTTTATTTTACAACTCAAATATAATTTTTAATACAGTATTTATGTAAGGAAAAAAATACTAGTCAAAAAAAGTATACCTGTAACACGTGTTTAAGAGTAATCTACACGGTATGCCCATTGGAAATGCTAGTTAACTCCATATACCTTTGAAATATTTATTTTACCTTGTATACCTATTTTTTTATAAAATTTTATTACTTTTTAAATTTTAATATCATTATACACCATTAAATAAATCCCACCTTTTAAGGAACTAAATTATCTCTCACTCCAATTTAATAAATCCCTTAAAACACTTCATCATCCCACGTTTGAAAGAATTGGAATTATACATGTTCACCAAAAAGTTCACCCCAGTAATTCACCTCTTTCATCTATATAAACAAAAGAAAAAAAATAACGTGACAATGTACTAATTAGAAATATAATATATAAACTAAAATAAAATATTAGAATATTTTATTCATACCGATACACCACAATATCCTAATGAATACTACATTATTCAAGTCAAACAACGAAGATATTCCAATTTGTAATACAATACTCAAATCAAACATAACACAATATTCTAATTTGGAATACAATATTCAAATCAAACATACCACAATAATCTAATTTGGAATACACTATTCAAACCAGATTTTTTTCAAATTACAAAATTGTAGAATACTTGGTTTGTATATTGTATTTCAAATTAGAATATTATAGTATTTTAATAATGTATTACAAATTAAAATATTATGGTATATTTAGTTTGAATAATATATTCTAAATTAGGATATTGTGATATGCTTGGTTTAGATAGTATACTTATCATTAGAATGTTGTGATATATTCGATTTGAACTGTATTTCATATTAGAATATTATGATATGTTCAAAATATATGGAAGATTTGAAAGTATAGATTATACAATATCAAAAATGAAGTTCTGATGGAAAATAGGAATATGGTTCAATTAGGGGAGATGTGAATCTCAAAATTCATTGAATACAAGTTTCAATAATTAATGCTACATTTAAGGGATATTATCCCCTTATTAATAGTGGTTGTTACACACATAAGATTCTCTATCAAGATATACGATGTAATTTCTTTATAGGTATGCAATGTAATTTTCATAATTAAGGCACATCGAGTAAAAAGATTTATAGAGATGTATACGACGTTAAAACCCCTATATTAAAACTAGCTAGATAATAGTTTGAGTTGAGGGATAACAGAAAAGGATGACTTTTTTACACGCTTGATCCTTTTTTAACTATTATTTATAAAATTAGCACCATTTATTGTTTATTTCATAAAGAGCACTTTTTTTCTTCATATATAGCACATTATAAAAATTAAGCTCAACATCTAATAAGTTAACTCACTAACTAATCACGGGAAGTACATTTTTTTGTCCATCTCCATTCTCCCTTTACAACATTCATCTTCTTCACTCCATTTTTTGAAAATCGGATGCATATCTGAATGCCACATAAATCAAGATGTATTGATTTATACATCTTTTATATGTTGTCTATCAAATATCACTTTATGTATATAATTTTTGTATATTTATTTGTGAAGCGCCATCTTATTTTAAGAAGTATTTTTAATGTATATTTCAAATATATTTTATATGTCAAGGGACATTATATATATATATATATATATATATATATAATGTCCCTTGACATATAAAATATATTTAAAATATACATTAAAAATACTTCTTAAAATAAGATGGCGCTTCACAAATAAATATACAAAAATTATATACATAAAGTGATATTTATATATAATTTTTTGTATATTTATATACAATCTTAATTAAATTTAAGATATATTTTTTATGTATATTTCACATGTCTAAGTGTCATCTTAACTGAAGATGTATTTTTTGTGTATTCGTTTAGTATATTTTGTATGTGTTAATTCAAAGTATATTTTTATATATACGTATTGTATATATTAACTTATATTATTACCGAAATAAGATCTTTATGTTAAGAAATGAAGAAAGAAGTAAGAGAAAAACTTAAGAAAGATAATTAAAAACAAAACGAATGGAACAAATTTAAAAAATATATTGGCTTCGGCAGAAAACAAAACTAAGAAAACGAAGGAAAGTTAATCAATAAAGAGAAAAACAAAAAGACATGAGTTTTGTAAAAATAATTATTAATTTTCCATTCAAATTGCTTAGGTTTAGGGATTAATAATTACTATTCTTATTTTAATTGAACTGTGTGCTACAAATATAAGTATTTTCCTGCCATATCTGTAATATTGAATTTCATGCTAAGAATTTGTTATTTTTCTTTCAAACTGTGACAATTATGTAAAGTCCCAACATTTGACAGATGGGCCAAATTTATCTCAAAGGAATTTTTACATTCCTATACCATATAGGAAACTTTATTACCCCCAATGTTTAAGATTTGACTTAATTACATTTAGTATACCTAATTACCAATTCTATACCATAATGTGTTTTAACTGTATAATTAATGCACCGATTTACCTCCTTAATTAAAGGTACGATATATCTCACCCCTCCCATGTTTCTCTCTCCTAAACCCTCACTCTCACCCACGTTTTACTCAAACACACGTTCATTTTATCCCTTTTCCCTCTCCTAAAACCACAGAAACTTCCGTTACCCACCATTAAAGATCAATTCAAATGTTTTTCGTCTAGCATTTCGTCAATTGAAGACATTTCTTCAACAAAGTTGATACACCCATAAGGTTAGATTTTATAACACACCTACATATCTTACTTAATCTGTCAAGCCATTATTATACACTATGATTTAACATTTTTAATTAAAAAAAACAGAACATGTTGAAAGTGCAATTGGTCAAGAAAATATTCCAGCACGTGTTGATTTATATACACATTTTGAAGGTGCAACTGATGAAGAGAATGTAGGTATGAATTGGTATTCATATAATTTTTCTTTATGTTTGAATATTTTAACCTTTCTATTAAGTAAGATATATATTGTGTTACAGAGAGGGAAGATATGAATGCACAGTCTCCAATTTACGGAGTGACAATAGCAGCTCAAACAGAACAGGTGAATGAGGAAGATGACAATGCAGGTGCAGAGGCACATCATGTGAATCTAGGTGATTCAGAAGAATCCGTAGGTGAGAAGAAGGAGGTTACACTTGATGATTTCGAGTTGCCTGATAACTTATCCCAGTTGGTTAAGTTTGGCGAGCCTATACAAGATGATGCAACACCTATGCATCCAAGTGGAAAAAGGCAGTCGGGAAAGCATGTCCGATCACCATTTCTCCCTCTATACAGTTCTGGTGGTAGCAGCTGATCGGCTGTCACCCACACTACTATTAGAGTAGGAAGATGAGGGTCGGAGCAGCTATTACCTGAAAGGTCGGGATCGAATCCTCAGGGAGTTATGATTTGGAGTGAGTTTCTAAGTGATCTAGTAATGATTCGTGTTCTTGATTACACTTTTCATCATTGATGGTTTTATACTATAACTATGATTTATACTAATAATGATTGCAATTGAAATACTAATATCTTTTTAGGTTTTTTTCTAATTGGTTAAAGGTACTAGGGTTATGACTTCTACCTAGGTGAATAATTAACTGTCACGATCCCAAATCCTAACAGGCCGTGATGGTGCCTATCATGGAACTAGGCTAGCCAACCATCACAATACTACGCAATTGTCCTCATTTAACAATTCATAATGCAAAAATAAACAACAATTCAATAAAGAATAATTTATATAAGTCTAGCGCCCCAATAATAATCTATTAACTCTAAACAACCTCCCAGAACTGGAGTCAATAGTCATGAGCATCTAAGAATACATAAATCTAACTCTACTAAAACTAAAAATATCTTCCTCTGAATCAAGTGCTAAAATATAATAAGGAAGGGAAGTGGAGAAGCTGTGGACGCTGAATAACTACCTCGAAATCCCGTAACAGCTGCTAACAACTGAGACAGCTACTACTCCAGACCGTCACCTGAATCTGTGCACAGAGGCACATGGAGTCTTAATGAGTACGCCAACTCAGTAGTAATGGAAATAAATCACAGTCCGAGTAGTATAAAACACATAGTACAGATACACAATTCCACAAACCAGTAAAACACCAAGTCACCATGTAGTATTCATCAAATAATAAGTTCGAAATCAGTTTCCAGAAACCTTTGAAACAAGTGCAATATCAGTATATCTCAGTAAAATTCTCAGTAAAAACCAGTTTGAAAACGAAGTAAATCATAGTTTGAAAACTCAGTAAAAATCTTCATAAAACTGCCTCTCGGGCCATAATCATTTCTCGTAACAATATTTTTCAGTATCAGCCCATCAGGCAACCTCACAATCACTCTGCCCATCAGGCAACCTCACAATCACTCTGCCCATCTGGCAACCTCACAATCACTCTGCCCATCAGGCAACCTCACAATCGCTCTGACCCTCAGGCATCCTCACAATCACTCTGACCATCAGGCATCCTCACCATCACTCATCATAAACCCCGCGGGCATCACTCAATCGGTATCAGCGCTCACAGGGGGTGTGTTACAGACTCCAGAGGGGCTCCTACAACCCAAGCGCTATAATAAGCCACAACATGGCATAAATCACACACAATATAGGCCCGCAACCTCACTCATATCATATCATCGTCACAATATAGGCCAGCAGTCTCACTCAGTCAGACACTCTCAATTTTCCCTTCAGGCCATAAATATGTCGGGTTCTCGACCCAAAAACAGTGTATCATTTTCAAGTAGTAGTATCAACATATTCTGAGTGTCAAAACAATTTCACAGAAAAAACTGAGTTAAAATCATAACATATCAGTGAGGATAATAGTAAAACATCCCCCAAGGGGTAAACAAATTGGCACTAGGCCCCAAATCTGGCTTACAGCCCAAACATACCAAGTATGTATAGTACTAATGGAAATAAGCTTTAAAAAGCCGTTTCGCAACTCAATAGTCGCCTAAGTAAGTAATATATCTCCAAAGTTTCCACCTTTTCATTTCAAAACCCGTGAAAAGGGTGCATAGTCCGGGGTTTCATACCCTCAGGACAAGATTTAAAAACATTACTTACCCCAAAACTAGCCGGAAATTATTCCACAACACGCTTGCCTATCGAATCAACCTCGAAGGATCCAAATCTACCAACTTCAGATTTTTATCATCAACATATGCTTAAGGAATAAATTCCAATTGAAAAATATCGAATTTAGCTCAACAATCCGAATTCGGTCAAAACCCGACCCCCGGACCCGCATCCCAAAACTTAAAAATTCTTATATAAAAGTGTTCTTCGTCCTCTCACGAGTCCGTACATATAAAGAACACCAAAATCGGAGTCCGTTTGACCCCTCAAATCGACCCCTAAAGGTCTCATAATCACAAGACCTAAACCCCAATTTTTCTACTAATTTTCCATGAATTTACACTGGTTATTATGTTCTATAATCACCCATAATCGAGTTTTAATGACTAGAACACTTACCTCAATGAAGAACAAGGATTTCCCTCTCCAAAATCGTCCCCAAGCGCTTTTTTCCGTACAACAATGGTGAAAAATAAGGTTTAAGTCGCAGAGGGTTTATTTTATATTTTCTGAACAGGTATTTCCGCACCTGCGACTTACTTACTCGCACCTGCGAAGCTTGCTCCTTCCGCACCTGCGATCTCCCCTGAAGTCTCCCAATATCGCACAAATTCCTCGCACCTGCGGACCACTCCCCACTCAGCCAAATCTCGCACCTGCGGAGCCCAATCCGCTCCTGTGGAACCGCACCTGCGGCTCCCTTCCCGCAGGTGCGAAAACACCAGCAACAACAATGTGCAGATTCACTAAAATCACTCCAAACCTCCCGTTAACCACCCGAAACCATCCTGAGCCCCTCAGGACCCCAACCAAACCTACCAACACGTCCCATAACATCATTCAAATTTAGTTGCACTCTGAAAACACCAAAACTAACATCAAAACACCAAATTTTCATCGGATTCAAGCCTAAGAACTTTGATATTCTTAAAATCCACCAATGATGCCGAAACTATCCAAATCAACTCCGATTGACCTGAAATTTTGCAGAAAAGTCCAAAATAACATTACGAACCTGCTCCACTTGTCGAAATTCTTTTCCGACCCGGATAGCCTATTTTCCACTGTCGACCGGAAATCATCAAAAACTAACTTCCGCCAATTCAAGCCTAATGCTACACAGGACATCACAAAATTATTCTGAACACACTCCTAAGACCCAAATCACCTAACAAAGCTATTCGAGTTATAAAATTCACATTCCGGAGTCGTTTACCCATAAGTCACTTTTCTCATCTTAAGGCTATTTTTAAAGGCTAGTTGACTCAACTCTCACTACAACCATTCGATTTCAAGCCTATCAACTCTAATACATCAAATACAGTATAACCGATCTATAACAAGTCAATAACAACAGTTATAATGCAGGTTTCACGTAACGACGCACCGGGTCGTTACATTCTCCCCCTCTTAAACAAACGTTCGTCCTCGAACGTGCCTAGAGTCTTTCCAAACACCGCCAAAATTGTTGTGTAACCTAACATGCACATGATCGGAGGTGATACCATGTCACCTTACCCCATATAGTTCTAATAGCACAACACAGTTGAAATTTCGAAATCCAATCTCGACCCATAAACCTTAGAACCAAGTTTCCACTTTTGAAATAATTTGCAAGATCAATATGTCTGACCACTGTATCAAGCCATATCCGTCACCCAATATGAAATCACATAATATACCGCGTGGCTCAGCCACTCATAGCGATAACTCATAACCACCATAGTTGTTCAAACAACTCAATACCGGTACATACCTTCTTATCAAACCATGCCTCGCTCTAACACTTCCATATACTGCCGATGATAAAAGAAACACGCATAAACCGGCAACCATTCGTCCGATCAGTATCAATACCATCCAGAGCCATAACTTGTGCAACTTGTGCACTCAATAACCACATACCAAGAGCTCAATTAATTAAATAAAGAAGACTCACACGAGAGGACTATCATGCCACTAACACTTACCATTACCACATCATGCTAAAACCCTGATACACATCGTGAAACCATATCACACAAATCCGACACCAAGGATCATACCTCTACTTAACTGAGCTGCAAGGCGTGATCCCATCCAACCGCTGGACCAGTTGACACACTCCAAGCCACCTTGCTTAAAATCAATAACCAAGCGAAATTCGACATCAATTACTCGAGGTGCATTGCCATAACCACGGGGGAAAGCAGACGATACCATGCCACCCGAACCAGAAGGAATATAACCAACACGTCTCAATCTTGCAACACCCAATTACTTACCTTACTCAAATCTCGCTATAAAGACCCGATAGAACTACATCCTATGCACATACATAACCAACGATCACAACTCCTCGAAACACCGAAAGGTAACTTATAGACCACTCTGAAACACGAATAGGCTTAGTGACAATCAAATGATACATCCCTCAACAATGGCAATTTGGGGTCAACAATTTCGACTCAGTGTAGAACATACACCCATACTGGCCTACCAATAACTCTAAGTCATCTCTGGTCACCCACAATAGATAGATAACTCTCTGAAAGTTCACAATGAATCAGTCATGACATATTCTAACGCCTGACTAGCTTTGCTCGTATCCTCGTAGTTCACGACTACAAAATAATCTGTTCATGAAAACTCCCAGTCTCAAAATCCATGAGGCACACCAATTACCATATCTGATCGCAATTCCACCACTCAATATATAACACCCATAATGCTTTATCAATTCGCGAGGGATATCCCTAAAATTATTCTGTGCCCCTGAGCAAACTTGAATATTAACAGTCGATCTAACAAGAGAACGTTGTAACACCAATGAAGCACCATTATTCAAACACATTGCCATTTCTGGAATGTATACCCTCATAAAGCCACCCAATGGTGGTATCACCTACCTAGTCATCTGAAACTTCCAGTTCTGTCCTTCCTTCCAGAACTGAACTGTGACCTCACATATGCCACTCTCCACTATACACAAAATACCGCATACGCCATGCAATCCTATGATAAATATGAGAATTTCATGCTCCCTTCATGGCAACAAAAAACTACGCACCCAACTAGCCAAGAACTTTCCAGTTGATCCCATCTAGAAGCAAAATCACTATACATCACATGGCCCTCACGCCAGTAGAAATATACATCTCTAACTGTGGTAGAAACCATCAAGAACTGCCGAATCACATTTTTACAACACCACACCGCCAGGACTGAATCCTTCTAACTCAACCAAGCTACGCATGCCACCAAATCCCAAGAGAATTGCTAAGAAACACCTGTAACAACTCATTACTTCATAATACCCACAGAACTAATCATATCCCTTATCGTTTATCATTTCGATTCGACCTACTACCAAGATGTCCTATTTATTCAAGTTCCTTCTGACTTACCTTCGAATTGATACTTCTTCTTGCCATAATATCGCAATTCTCAATCTAGATTCACCGCANTTAACCTTGAATCCATCTGAACCATTCTCGAAGGTCATTTACTCTACGCAATTTCAATTACACTAACCAAGTAAACAACACGACTTGACCCCGCTTGAAATCCACATACTAGGAAAGTAATCCGCACATTGAAGCAACAAACACACTCATACATTGCACACTCTACACTTACTAGTACAACTCCATCATTCAATGAATTCCACCATCCGTAAGGTACATTACAACTTGTATCGAAGAAATTTCCATCACTCGAGTCATTCCGAGACTCCACCTCTGTAAGTCATAACTGATTCACCAACATACCTCGAACTGAAACTAATACAACACATAATAGTGTAATCAACTATCATTAGCGGACTCCCCCACTTGGCTCAAAGCCAAAGATCAAGACAAACAATAACTCACGATGCCCACACATTATCACTGCCACCATACTGTGATGGGATTCAACTAAATCCTTCATACGCTCATATGACCCAGACCATCTAAACCTCCACTCGTAAGCAAATCTCGCATTCACCGTTTTAATGATCATGCCAACTCCCACAAGCGAGCTAAACTCAAATTACAACATACATCATTTACTGGTAGAAAAGAACTTGCTACAGATAAACGTAAGGGTCACACACCTCAAGACAACCCGCAGGAGATACCCCTACTTGCTTAATATCAAAATGCTATCTCCCTATACACTTCCGAAAATCATAGCCATCACACAATTATTATACCTTCCTACATTAGAACACAACCACAGCCTGCTCCCAAGACATCCAATTTAGCGGTATAAGAACCTGAAGCTTATGGCAATACTAACACTGGGGTTGTGGTCAAGGAATTCTTAAGCTTCTGGAAGCTCTACTCACACTCGTCTGACCACATAGATACCTTCACTGGACACCACGTGTCCCAAGAATGCTACTGAACTGAGCCAACAATTCACACTTGGAGAACTTCGCACAAAGCTTCTCCTCCCTATATCCTTGTGATACCATCATCAAATGCCGAGTAAGCTATCCCTGGCTATGAGAGTACGGCAGAATGCCATCAATAAATACAATAACAAAGGAGTTATAATACGGCTGAATACACTGGCAATCAAATACATGAATGCTATTGGAGCATTGGTCAGCTCAAAAGACATCATCGGGATCTCAGAACATAACAGGAAAACCCACTTCACTATACAACTAACTACATGAGAGGTCCTTCACTACTCATAACTCGAACCCATATTATAACTCAATACAGAAGGCAAATAATCAATGGTTCTTGCCACATCTCCCGCCAAATAATTTTGTCACAATCAAACAACCTGAACACATCTAACTTTCAAGCACACTCACCACGTAGTCATCTAGTCGCAAGGTTTCATCAATAAGGACACCACAGACATATAAGTCCCCCAACACATGTGCTCACACAAATGAAATCTCAGTACTCAAGCCACATACAAAATCCGTCCTCAAGTCCTTCTGACTGGCCCATTATTAACATGTTGAAAATCACATCTCACCCATGGAATTCATGAGCCGCTGACGCACAACTAATACCAAGCGCTCGCGTGCGCATTCGAATACATGAAAGGAATTCAAAGAGTTACGCTTTTGGATGAATAAATAGATTCGCACGATAAGAATTCAAGAATGTGGAATGTTTCCTAAGAGTTCTACAGCCTCTCGAAGATAAGTACAGACATCTCCATACCAATCCGCAAGACTCTACTAAACCTGCTCATGACCGTTGAGTCCTATGTAACCTAGAGATCTGATACTAACTTGTCACGACCCCAAATCCTAACAGGCCGTGATGACGCCTATCATGGAACTAGGCTAGCCAACCATCACAATACTACACAATTGTCCTCATTTAACAGTTCACAATGCAAAAATAAACATCAATTCAATAAAGAATAATTTATATAAGTCTAGCGCACCAATAATAATCTAACAACTCTAAACAACCTCCCAGAACTGGAGTCAATAGTCATGAGCATCTAAGAATACATAAATCTAACTCTACTAAAACTAAAAATATCTTCCTCTGAATCAAGTGCTAAAATATAATAAGGAAGGGAAGTGGAGAAGCTGTGGACGCTGAACAGCTACCTCGAAATCTCGTTACAACTGCTAACGAACTGAGACAGCTACTGCTCCAGACCGTCACCTAAATCTGTGCACAGAGGCACATGGAGTCTTTATGAGTACGCCAACTCGGTAGTAATGGAAATAAATCACAGTCCGAGTAGTATAAAACACACAGTACAGATACACAATTCCACAAACCAGTAAAACACCAAGTCACCATGTAGTATTCATCAAATAATAAGTTCGAAATCGGTTTCCAGAAAACCTTTGAAACAAGTGCAATATCAGTATATCTCAGTAAAATTCTAAGTAAAAACCAGTTTGAAAACGAAGTAAATCATAGTTTGAAAACTCAGTAAAAATCTTCATAAAACTGCCCCTCGGGTCATAATTATTTCTCGTAACGATATCTTTCAGTATCAGCCCATCAAGCAACCTTACAATCACTCTACCTATCAGGCAACCTCACAATCACTCTGCCCATCAGGAAACCTCACAATCACTCTGCCCATCAGGCAACTTCACAATCGCTCTGCCCCTCAGGCATCCTCACAATCACTCTGCCCATCAGGCATCCTCACCATCACTCATCATAAGCCCCGCGGGCATCACTCAATCGGTACCGGCGATTACTGGGGGTGTTTACAGACTCCGGAGAGGCTCCTACAACCCAAGCGCTATAATAAGCCACAACATGGCATAAATCACACACAATATAGGCCGGCAACCTCACTCATATCATATCATCCTCACAATATAGGCTAGCAGCCTCACTCAGTCAGACACTCTCAATTTGCCCTTCAGGCCATAAATATGCCGGGTTCTCGACCCAAAAACAGTGTATCATTTTCAAGAAGTAGTATCAACATACTCTGAGTGTCAAAACAATTTCACAGAAAAGACTGAGTAAAAATCATAACATATCAGTGAGGATAATAGTAAAACATCCCCCAAGGGGTAAACAAATCGGCATTAGGCCCCAAACATGGCTTACAGCCCAAAACATATCAAGTATGTATAGTACTAATGGAAATAAGCTTTAAAAAGCCGTTTCACAACTCAATAGTTGCCTAAGTAAGTAATATATCTCCAAAGTTTCCACCTTTTCATTTCAAAACCCGTGAAAGGGTGCATAGTCCGGGGTTTCATACCCTCAGGACAGGATTTAAAGACATTACTTACCTCAAAACTAGCCCGAAATTATTCCACAACACGCTTGCCTCTCGAATCAACCTCGGAAGTCTCCAAATCTACCAAGTTCAGATTTTTATCATCAACATATGCTTAAGGAATAAATTCCAATTGAAAAATATCGAATTTAGCTCAACAATCCGAATTCGGTCAAAACCCGACCCTCGGGCCCGCGTCCCTAAACTCAAACATTCTTATACAAAAGTGTTCTTCGTTCTCTCATGAGTCCGTACACATAAAGAACACAAAAATCGGAGTTCGTTTGACCCCTCAAATCGACCCCTAAAGGTCTCATAATCACAAGACCTAAAACCCAATTTTTCTATTGATTTTCCATGAATTTACACTGGTTATTATGTTCTATAATTACCCATAATCGAGTTTTAATGAGTAGAACACTTACCTCAATGAAGAACAAGGATTTCCCTCTTCAAAATCGTCCCCAAGAGCTTTTTTCCGTACAACAATGGTGAAAAATAAGGTTTAAGTCGCGGAGGGTTTATTTTATATTTTCTGAACAGGTATTTCCGTCCCATATAATCATTCAAACTTAGTTGAACTCTCAAAACACCAAAACTAACATCAAAACACTAAATTTTCATCGAATTCAAGACTAAGAACTTTAATATTCCTAAAATCCACCAATGATGCCGAAACTATCCAAATCAACTCCAATTGACCTGAAATTTTGCATACAAGTCCAAAATAACATTACGAACCTGCTACAGTTGCCGGAATTCCATTTCGACCCCGATAGCCTATTTTCTACTGTCGACCGAAAATCACCAAAAACTAACTTCCGCCAATTCAAGCCTAATGTTATATCGAACATCACAAAATTATTCTGAACACACTCCTAAGACCCAAATCACCTAACGAAGCTATTCGAGTTATAAAATTCACATTTTGGAGTTGTTTACCCATAAGTCAACTCTTAGTTGACTTTTCTCATCTTAAGGCTATTTTTAAAAGGCTAATTGACTGAACTCTCACTACAACCATTCGATTTCAAGCCTATCAACTCTAATACATAAAATACAGTATAACCAATCTATAACAAGTCAATAACAACAATTATAATGTAGGTTTCACGTAACGACGGACCGGGTCGTTACATTAACGGACTCTAATACCTAAGGCAAAGATGTTATTCGGGGAATTTATGATATAGCCAAATGCTCCAAAGTTACCCACTCTATACCTCTTGGTAATTTTAGTGGCTATGCCTTATTGCCTTTCTCAAGGTCAAATGGGTGTCAAATGTGCACAAGCAATATAGGCTCAAGTAGGGTTTTACTCTCTCGAGGTTTAACCCGTTAATTAGGACTATCAATTCTCATGATTTCATCCCAATTCCTTGTTGGGTTGATTTCCTAGACTCAAGTCCTCTTTCTCAAGAAGGACCCAAGTTAATTGAACACCAATTGGTATTTGCAACCACCAATTTTAACAATAAAACCATAAATCAATCCAAATATCCATCACCCATAAACATCTAAGCCCTAATTTAGAGAACTCATTAATTACCCACACTATGGTTGAGCCACAACCATAGCTAATGGGTTTAGCTACTCATGATCTATGAAGAAATCACATAAATAGATGAAGCTAAAATTGCAACAAAAGATGAAAATAGACTATTCACGAGTTGCCTATTGTTGATGATACTCAGTGTAACCTAAAAAAAATACAAAAGAAGCTATTTATACCCAACTGAAATTCCGGACAAAAATAACCCTATGGGGTTACCGCGGTCTGCGGTGGACTGCTTTGGCATCAGTTGCTGAGTCTCTGAGTCTTCATGACCGCGGACCGCGTAAAATGGACCGCGGTCCGCGGTGCCCTTTGCCTTCAAAATCCTATCCTCTGAATCTCACCAACGTGGACCGCGAAGATTGGACCGCGGCCGCGGTGGACTTTATCCTTCAAAACACCTCTCTGAACTTCACCACTGCGGGCCGCGAAGATGGGACCGCGGCCGCGGTGGACTTTGCCTTGAAATGGCTTCTCTGAACTTTACCACCGCGGACCGCGAAGATTGGACCGCGGCCGCGGTGGTCACTTGAGGTAGCCCTTTTATTGTTCTTGGTACTTGTTCAAGGTTCACTCCCTTTTGAGCAAGTTTCTGACTGTTTGTCATCATTTTTGGCTCAATCCTGCAACAAGCACAACCTGTAAGCTTTTGGGGCTATTTTATGTACAAATGTATCCAAAACTTAAGCAGTTAGAGTATAGAACAAGGTAAAATCCCTAGTTATCAACTCCCCCAAACTTAATCTTTTTGTGTTCCTCAAGCAAACAAAATAAGCCCCCACCCCTTTTTGAGTAGTTTCAAGAAAATTCAGCTGTCCTAAGGTAACCTCCTCTAGCCTCAATTGGGACTAACAATTGTCCTCAATGCAAATGAATCATTAACAACATTTGACTCTTTTAAAACCATGGATTTAAGTGCGACATAAGAGCATCAAGAGTTGACACGGCTCATCAATGAAACTCTTACTACCACTTTGGTCATTGTGGAACCCAAACCCATACTCCTCAACTTTCCTTAAACACCTCACTTTAGAATTGTAACGCTCAGAACGAGGATAATGGGAGATCACTCATCTCTCTCAAAGAAAAGACTCAAGTCCGGCTCAAAGTACCTTATGCTTGACCCTTATGTAAGTCACCACTAATGTAAGTTTAATTCAACTCAAGATCATATAGGGCTTTTGTGGTTACATGATGAAGGCTTTTGGTTAAAGGGTAGGAAACATTTGGTCAAAGTGAGTTCAATCTTCCCTTAAGCATTTCATTTGTTTCACATTCTTTGCCTCTTTGAGTCAATTGGTTCTTTCTGAAGGGTTGGAGAGACATACTGTCACACCTTTTCGTTCTTTCAAATCAATTTTTCTCCTTTCTAGGCATTCCACACCTTTAATCACATTTCTTTCATTGATTCCCTTTATTTCTTCCACTTTGTTCATTCTTTTTGGCTTTTGATTTTCTCTTTTCTTTCTTTTTCATTGCCTTTCCTTTGTCTTTCTTTTGTACCTTTTTTTTTCACTTTGTTGCAATTCCTCGTCTCTCCCCCAAACTTATATTTTTGCCTTGTGTTAAGGAAATATTTTGGGTGCCAAGAGAGGGTTAAAATAGGTAAAGGCTTGTAACATGGTTTTTGAAAGAAAAAGGTCTAAGGCTCAAAAAGGGTTGACTAGGGAAATTGTCAATGGTAGGCTTGTGGAAATGTTTAATTCACTATTTGGATCAAGAGCCTATAATCACCTCTTAAGCCAAACTTCACTTTTGATTTCGCCTAGACAAACATTCAGGGCAAGTTCTAGACTAATGGCACAGGACTTGGACGTGCAATTCAAACTCTCACCATTTAAGCTATGGGATTGCTAAAGAAATAGAGTCGGGGGCCCACAACGATCTTATTTATGCTTTGAGAAACACAATGGTCCCGAAAAACCACTTGATGATTATCGTCCAACACAAGAGTCTCAAGGTTACAACTTTGACCATCCTAAACACAACGATTTACTTTTGACCATGGGATCAAAGGAAAATGTGTTATGCCCAAGTGAAGCTTTGCTTGAGGCACCTTTATTTACTAACTATTAAAAAGAAACTAAAAGAAAAATAGACTCAAACCCTTAAGAAAGTTGTCACACCATCCATCCTCGGGAAGAGCCACCCGGTTCACACAAATTCCACCTTTGGAACGAACCGTGGAATTAAGAAAACCAAAGGCTTATTGCACGCGGAAAATTCAAAACAAGAAGCTATGAAAGGAAAATAAGAAGCTATAGAAAGGGAAAATGTGGAAAGTAAAATGCGTAAGATAGAATGAATATGTACATGAGGGATTTAGTCGAATATACATAAGGGGGATAAATATATACATTGGAAAGTAACTTTATATACATACCAAAAGTGAAAAAAATACTAGAAGTAATGGAAGAGTAAAGTTATTTACATACCAAAATCAAAATAAAGCATAATAAAAAGAAAAATATTGTCTGAATTATACAGTCATCCATCAGAATCAAAATCAAGATAGGGCCACTACCCCAACTAAAAGCTAGCATTGTCCTCAATGCTAAATAGCAAAATAAGTTCAAATAAAAGGAGAGAGTAAAGAAAAAGTCCCTATTGGCCCTCTGCCTGTGTGGGATCCTCAACATGGGTCCCGGGGTCTGTGGCCTGTGGGGGAACCTGGGACTGGTCCCCAGAGCCCTGTGCCCTTGGCTGGACCTAGGATTGGACTCCCTCTGTGGCCTGGGCCTGCTCTGGTGGGTCTGCCAACTCTAACTGAATGCCCTATGTACGGGGAAGCACCCTCTTTCTCTTCGCTGGTCTCTCAACCTCTGTCTCCTGCTCAAGTTAGGTAGTCGGCTCCTGAAGCAACATGTCCAATGGCAGGTGATACTCCTTAAGCTTGTCCACCTCTTTCCTCAGCTCCTTCACCGACTCCTTTGATGCACGGGTCTTCTTTAGCCTCTTGGTCTCCTTTGTAAGCTCCTTAAATGCCTTCCCGTGGGAGTCAACCGCATCCAAAATCTTCTTCTGGTTGTCAAGGATTTTCTTCTGGTTGGCTAGAAGTTCCTTGAGGGAGTCCTCAACTGACTGGGGTACCTGTGGTGGAGGAGGAGTAGCATGGGCTTCCACATACGTAGAAAGAACAGACAACTTAGAAGTAGCTGCCTACATCCAGTTGTTGATACTGCAAGTGACTGGCTCAGTCTGTGGGCAGTCAGAGGATATGCCCGGGATGAAGGAATCCCTGGGTCTGCTGAAGTGGAGGGGCCTGGAGCAGTCTCTGGGATGGAGGTCTCGGGCCGAGAAGACCTCACTACAACCATTGGCTCTTAAAACTGGCCAGTGGAAGCAATGGATTTACCCTTGAACTTCTTGCTCTTCGGGTTGTCATCACTTTGCAGATCATACGAAGAGAAAGGGGCTTTTGTTTTTAGCTTCACATCAAAATTTCTCTTTTCCACCTGTTGATCCTTAAAATACATGGTCAGGAAGTTGGGGAAAGGGTAAGCTCTATCACCTTCATTTATGACCTGGTTGATGACGGTGGACATGACATTCCCGACATTAATCGGGTACCCTGCCATAATATAAGCAATCAATACAGCCCGCCGGAGAGGAATAAAGTTCTCATGGAAGGTGGGGTCAAGCCTATTGCACACGAACGTCTCCCAGCCTTTAGCCTCAAACTTCAACGTTCTCCTGAGAATGGTCTTTCCTGCCTGCAACCACTCCAGGGCTTCACCCGGGATAGCCAAGTGCTCCGCCAGCCAATGACGGGCCTCATCACCCACATCCAACTTCTCTCGGTATTGTGTGTGATCTTCCTCATCAAACTGTAGATAAGCATTCAACGTTTCCCCATCAAAGGTACCGTGAGATTCCTGACCATGGTTGCCTTAGAGTCTTTCTTCAGAAAAGACAAGTTTGTGTAAAACTCCTTGACAATATGTTCATTGGCATCTCACAGGTAGCAAGCAAAGTAGTCCCAACCCTTTCTCTCCCTGAATTGTCTCTTCACATTTGGGTTGTGTGGCAATAGATCTTTGGTGGTGAACCTGCGCTCCGTTATCAATTTTCTCTTCGACCACCACTCCCGGAATCTATGAAAAGCTGCCTCACTGACAAATCTATCTTGCCACACCACCGGGGTTGTTGTTCTCTCCACTCCCCCAACTTGGGGTTCACCCTCTGTTTGGGGTTCATCTACATCTCCTGCATCTCTGGAATGTTCACCTGACAGGGAAGCTGTGGGTGAGGTGGAGTCTGTGAGGCCACTCCCTGCTGCTGAGCTTTCAAACGACTCAGAATTGGTTGGTGTTGGGGCAGGGGGAGAGACAGATGACTCATTGGTCAGCCTGAACCTCTCCGGGAAGTCTGGGTAGTGCTCAGGTATGGATTCTGAAGACTCTCCCTCGGAGGGTACATATTCACTTCCCGATTGGGAAGCAACTCTATTCATTGCCCGGATTGCCTTTCTTGTCTCTTTCATGGCCTGCCAGACTTTGGGGGACAGTTTGATTGTCCCTTGGCCTCTCCCCCGTGAACTCTCCCCTGCCACCAGGTTTACGACCACTACCTCGTGATTGGACCATTATCTGCAAGTTTAAATCATATAAACATTGTTAGTACCCAAGCAATGGATAGAACAGAGATACACAGATGAATTGCATAATGCACAGAGGACCTGGAGAAGGGAGACCGCGGACCGCGTAAATGCAACTGAGGTCCGCAGTGAAGGGAATGGGGGAAGAATGGCTTCTCTGATTGTGGGCACCGCGGACCACGAAAAGGCAACTGCGGTCCGCAATCAGGCATCGCGAACCGCGAAAAGGCGACCACGGCCGCGGTGGAGTGGGGTTCAGAGTACCCCTTCTCTGAAGTCAAGCTTCGCGTACCGCGGTCCGCGGTCAACACTGGAGACTGTATAGTTCAAGCACCGCAGTCCGCGCTCATACCAAAGCCTAGGATTTCAAATTTTCAGTGATTTTCAAGTTCAAATGCATATTTTGTTAAAACCGTAAGTGTTTAATCAGTGAAATTAACTACAAAGGGTATAAACTTATCATAATGAACAAACCCTAACATGGTTAAAGGCTTAGAAAAGAAAAAGGGTGAAAAAGAGAAGAAAATATACCAAATAATCAAAAAAAAAATCAAATTAGGAAGTTAATGAATCATAATTACACTTACTAGATGTTGATATGAAGAGTAGATGAATGAAATGCACACTTTGAAAATATGAAGCTTGAGACACAATAAAAAAAATTCTCTGGAGAGTTAAAGTGCGTAAAGTGTAAAATGAGGCCCTGAAGGACTATTTATAGAAGGGACCTGGGGCCCACTACACTTACCCACCTCGGTTCGCGGTCATTCAATATTCCTGGGATCTTTGACAGAAGGTCATCGCGGTCCGCAAAAAGTCAACTGCGGTCTGCGAAAAGTCAACTGCGGTCCGTGAAGATTGCTTCAGAGATACAGGGACATCTGCTAGGGCTCCGCGGACCGCGAAATGAGGACCGCGGACGCGAAGAAAACTTTAGAGAGCAGTGTTTCACATAAGGAGGCTCTGCGGACCCTGAAAATTCAACCGCGGTCGCGGTGCCAACTTTAGAGGCCTGTACATTCAACACTTAGCATTTTGTCCTACATCAAAATAATCCTACAACATCCCAAAACCAGTTAGTGCAAAAATGAGTCCTATACTACTAAGAAAATCAAAGAAAAAAATAAATAAAGACACATAGGTTGCCTCCCAAGAAGCGCCTGATTTAACGTCGCGGCACGACGCATGTTACCAAGTTCATTTGAGATGGAGAATTGCCACCACATGGCTATCATCATTTTTTCCCAGGTAGTGCTTGACCCTATGCCCATTTACTCAGAAAATTTCCCCACTTTTGTTCTTTAGATCGAGAGCACCAAACAGAATCATACACACCACTTCAAAAGGTCCGCTCCACTTTAACTTAAGCTTTCCTGGAAACAGACGTAACCGAGAATTGAACAAGAGAACCAAGTCACCTACTTTGAACTCCTTGCCACGAGCATACTTATAATGAAGGTACTTCATTTTGTCCTTGTACAAGGACGAACTGGAGTAGGCATGGAATCTGAATTCGTCAAGTTCATTAAGCTGCTCCACACGAAGGTTGGCTGCCACATCCCATTCAAGGTTCAACTTCCTCAAGGCCCACATAGCCTTGTGCTGTAACTCAACCGATAGATGGAAAGCTTTCCCAAACACCAATAGGTAAGGAGATATACCGATTAGGGTCTTGTAGGCAGTCCTATAAGCCCATAGAGCGTCATCGGACTTCTTTGACCAATCAGTCCTATTTGCATTGACCGTTTTTGACAATATTCTCTTTATTTCCCTGTTGGAGACTTCAACTTGGACACTCTCCTGGGGATGGTAGGTGGTGGTAACTTTGTGATTTACGTCAAAGGCTTTATTATAGAAATGCGACCCCCCATCACTGATGATTGCACGAGGCGTGCCAAACCTTGTAAAAATGCTTTTCTTGAGAAATTCCACAACACTCCGGGCCTCATTGTTGGGTAGAGCCACTGATTCAACCCATTTAGAGACATAATCCACTGCTACGAGAATGTAGGTGTTCCCACAAGAGCTAACAAACGGGCCCATGAAATCGATACCCCGCACATAAAAAATATCTACTTCGAGAATAGTATTGAGGGGGTCCTCATCTTTCTTTGAAATTCCCTCGGCCCTCTGACACTCATCACATTTCTTTACTAAGTAGCCGACATCTTTATACAAAGAAGTCCAAAATAAACCACAGCTCAGCATCTTTGTTGCAGTCCTTGACCCTCCATGATGACCATCATATGGTGAGGAGTGGCAAGACTCAAGAATCGACTGTTGTTCTTCTTCCGGTACACATCGCCGGATGACCCCATCAGTGCAAATCTTGAATAAATATGTCTCATACCGATAGAAGTCCATGCTATACCTCCTAAGCTTCTTCCTTTGGTTAGAAGAGAGCTCGCAAGGGACAACACCTGTGATAAGATAGTTGGCAATGTCGGCAAACCATGGCATTTCTTGCATTGACACCGAAAGAAGTTGCTCATCGGGGAAACTATCATTGATCTCAAGCCCATCAGAAGGTCGACCTTGCTCCTTCAATCGAGAAAGATGGTCGGCCACTTGGTTTTCACACCTTTTTCTATCAATAATTTCCAGGTCGAACTCTTGAAGAAACAATACTCAACGCATGAGTCTCGCTTTGGAGTCCTTTTTGGTCATGAGATACCGGAGTGCCTCATGGTCAGTGTGAACTATGACCTTGACACCCATCAAGTAAGGACGGAATTTCTCCATAGCAAAGACTATTGCCAAAATCTCCTTCTCTGTGACGGTGTAATTCATTTGGGCCGAGTTCATAGTTTTGCTAGCATAATAAATAGGGTGGAAGATCTTGTTCATCCTTTGGCCCAACACAGCCCCCACAGCTACATCACTCGAGTCACACATAAGCTCAAAAGGAGAGCTCCAATGTGACACCGTGATGATAGGAGTTGTGGCAAGCTTGTGCTTCAATAATTCAAAGGCACTCATGCAATTCTCATCAAAATGAAATTTGGCATCTTTCTCAAGCAATTTGCACAAAGGATTGACCACCTTAGAGAAGTCCTTAATGAAACGCCCATAGAACCCGGCGTGCTCAAGGAAGCTCCGGACTCCCCTAACCGAAGTTGGTGGTGGTAACTTAGAAATCACCTCAATTTTTGCTTTGTCCACCTCAATACCGTTCCTCGAGATTTTCTGACCCAACACTATACCTTCTTCCACCATAAAGTGGAATTTTTCCCAATTCAACACCAAGTTGGTTTCTTCACAGCGAGCAAGGACTTTTTCAAGATTACTCAAGCATTCATCGAAGGAATCCCCTACTACACTAAAGTCATCCATAAACACCTCAAGGAAATCTTCAACCATATCTGTAAAGATCGCCATCATGCACCGTTGGAAAGTGGTGGGTGCATTGCAAAGACCAAAAGGCATACGGGTGAAGGCAAAGGTACCATACGGACATGTGAAAGTGGTCTTATATTGATCCTCCGGGGCAATCAAAATCTGATTATAGCCTGAATACCCATCCAGAAAATAGTAGAAAGCCCGACCCGCAAGCCTATCTAACATTTGATCCAAGAATGGCAAGGGAAAATGGTCTCTGCGGGTCACTTTGTTGAGTTTGCGGTAGTCCATACACACCCGCCATCCGGTAACCGTTCTTGTAGGAGTGAGCTCATTTTTGTCATTTTGGACCACCGTCATTCCACCCTTTTTCGGAATGCATTGGACCGGAGAAGTCCAAGTGCTATCCGAAATTAGATAAACAACCCCCGCATCGAGCCATTTTATGATCTCCTTTTTCACCACCTCTTGCATTGACTCATTGATCCTCTGTTGGTGTTCTACGGAAGGCTTTGCTCCATCCTCCAAGATGATTTTGTGCATGCAAAAGGCGGGGCTTATTCCTCGAATGTCCGTATGAATCCATCATATCGCTTTCTTCCTCCTCCTTAGCACATTTAAAGTTGAGTCTACCTGCACCTGGGTTAGGCAAGAGGAAATAATAACAAGCAAAGTACGAGATGGACCAAGATAT
This sequence comes from Nicotiana undulata, assembly GCA_005239495.1. Taxonomy (NCBI): domain Eukaryota; kingdom Viridiplantae; phylum Streptophyta; class Magnoliopsida; order Solanales; family Solanaceae; genus Nicotiana; species Nicotiana undulata. The sequence goes on from ML265608.1 coordinate 52,110, forward strand.
TCATACCTGAGGTGGGAGGGTAGTGGCTTAAACTCCAAAGTCGGGGTCTCTTCAATTGAAGGCTTTGTTGGTGGAGTCTTCCGGTTCTCCAAGTCCAATGATAGCTTTCTGGGACCATAAGAGTAAGAACCCATGCCTTGAAGGGCATTGGTACTTTCAAGAAAACCATCAACCACGGTGTCCTCGTGGTCCAATAAGGAAGCCTCCACTGGATCATCCACATGGATCGTATATCTTGCATCATCAATAATAACCTCAGTCACGAGGTCCATAAAAGAGCATACTTCTGTACTGTTGGGTTGCTTCATCGACTTACACACATGTAATACCACCTTCTCATTGCCCACTTGGAAAGTGATCTCCCCAGCTTCAACATCAACCAAGCCTTTCCCCGTGGCTAGGAAGGTCCTTCCCAAAATGATGGGGGCCTCATAATACACTTCACAGTCCAGAATGACAAAGTCTGCGGGCAAAATAAATTTGTCCACCCGCACCAACACATCATCAATTATCCCTAGGGGCCCGTTCATCGACCTATCCGCCACTTGCAAACGCATTGAGGTTGCCCTAGGTTTCCCTATTACCAATGTTTTAAATACCGAGTATGGCATCAAGTTAATACTCGCCCCAAGGTCACACAAGGCTTTGGCAAAATCCGCACTCCCGACAGTGCAAGGAATGGTAAAATCTCTCGGGTCTTCAAGTTTCGGTGCCATGGAATGTACTATAGCACTCACTTGGTGAGTCATCTTGATAGTATCACACTCCATAGACTGCTTTTTAGTGACTAAGTCTTTCATGAACTTAGCGTACCCGTGCATTTGTTCCAAGGCTTCAACCAGCGAGACATTGATGGAAAGATTCTTCATCATATCAATAAACTTCTTGAACTGAGTCTCTTGCTTTTGTTTGGCCAACCGTTGAGGGTAAGGAGGAGAGGGCCTAGGCAATGGTGCCTTGGCTTGTGGGACCACCGGTTCTGGCATATCAATCACGTGTTCCCTAGACGGGTACATGTCCCTTTGCAAGTCCTCACCATTATCATGTATATCAATTCTCACCTCACTTGTAGTTGGATCTTCCACAACTTGCTCATTTTCAATTTGTAGTTCATCATGGGGAATTTCATCATCATCAACAATAATTCGCTTTTGCCTCAAAGTACTTGCTTCACCACCTTTTCCACTTCTCGTGGTCACCGCCATGGCATGACCGGTGTTATTATTTTTCCCACCCTTGGGGTTCACCACCGTATCACTTGGTAGTGCACCCTTTGGGCGTGTGTTTAAGGCATGAGAAATTTGGCCCATTTGCACTTCAAGGTTTCTAATGGAGGTGTTGTGAGAGGCCAACTGAGAATCGGAGTCTGCATTTTGCTCCATCATCTGCTTGAACATGTTTTCAATTCTCCCCATATCATTGCTTGATGAGCTTTGTCCTTGAGGTTGGTACGAGGGTGGATTTCTTGGTTGTTGGTACATCGGGGGCCTTTGAGAGACCGACCCCTGGTTACCATTTCCACCCCAGTTATTATTGTTGTTACCTCCACTCCAATTGTCCTCATTGTTGTTCCCCCATTGTCGATCATTGTTGTTCCCCCAGTTTCGAGCATTGTTGTTATTGTTCCAATTTCTTTGTCTTTGATTCCCCCAACTTTGATTGTTGCCTTGGTTTCTCCAATTCTGATTGTTGCTTTGACTGTTGCCTTGACCTTGGTAGTTATTGGCATACATCACATCCTCTTCTTGGCTATATCCGTTTGGCCCTTGGTCACCCTGATCATTGTTGCTTTGCTTAGAATTTCCCCGAGGTCTTCTTTGGTTCACTCCCTCCATGGAATTCACTTGCTTAGGCCTTTATAATTGTTGAAGTTGGGCCTTTGCAAGTTGGTTCATAGTGGTCGTGAGCTCGGCAATTGCTTGCCCCTGTTCTTGAAGTTCTTTGTAGACTATTGACACCGGTCTCACCCTAAGATACGTTTGCTCTACTTTGCCAAGCTGGCGATGTGTCAGCCATCTCATCTAGTATCTCACATGCCTCGGGGTAACTCAAATTCATGAAATTTCCACCGGCCAACTCATTGCCCACACATTGATTGACAGTGTTTATCCCTCGGTAGAAAGTCTGCTGGATCATGGCTTCAGTCATGTCATTGTTTGGACATTACTTAACCATGGTCCGGTATCTCTCCCATATCTCATGCAAAGGCTCGTTGGGTTCTTGCTTAAAGACCAAGATTTCATCTCTAAGCGCCGCCATATGACTTGGTGAAAAGAATTTAGCAATGAATTTGTCTGCGAGCTCATCCCAAGTAGATATTGAGTGGTTGGGAAGCTTCTCGATCCAGTCAAGAGCCTTCCCTCGAAGAGAGAAGGGGAATAACCGAAGTCTCAATGCATCCTCTGAGACATTCGTCTGCTTACTACCCCAGCAGGTATCCACGAAGCCCTTTAGAAGCTTATAAGCATTCTGGTGCGCAGCTCCGGTGAAATAACCCCTATGCTCCAAAAGGGTAAGCATACCCTTTTGGAAGAATGCTCGGCGGGACAATGGCACTAGCATACCCCTCGTTTGGAAGAACCCGAGGGGCAGCTCTAGCAGCTGGAGGTGGAGGAGGTTCCTCATTGTCCTCATTAATATTGGACGGTCGGCCTCGCCTGGAAGGAGTTACTTGGTTTATTTCCTCTTCTTGGTTGTCATATACCTCCTCCACGATGTTTCCCAATGGATCCTCCATAAGAACTGAAATGATTCAACACACACGTTAATAGAAAAAGGAAAGAAAAACACTTAACACTACTATTCACGTAGATAATCAACACCGTATAACTCCCTGTAAACGGCGCCAAAAAGTGATCGGCTCTCACCCACACTACTATTAGAGTAGGAAGATGAGGGTCGGTGCAGCTTTTACCCGAAAGGTCGGGATCGAATCCTAAGGGAGTTATGATTTGGAGTGAGTTTCTAAGTGATCTAGCAATGATTTGTTTTCTTGATTACACTTTTCATCATTGATGGTTTTGTACTATAACTATGATTTATAATAATAATGATTGCAATTGAACTACTAATATCTTTTTAGGTTGTTTTCTAACTGGTTAAAGGCACTAGGGATATAACTTCTACCTAGGCGAGTAAGTAACGGACTCTAATACCTAAGGCAAAGATATTATTCGGGGAATTTATGATATAGCCAAATGCTCTAAAGTTACCCATTCTATACCTCTCGGTAGTTTGAGTGGCTATGCCTAATTGCCTTTCTCAAGGTCAATTGGGTGTCAAATGTGCACAAGAAATATAGGCTCAAGTAGGGTTTTACTCTCTCGAGGTTTAACCCGTTAATTAGGACTATCAGTTCTCATGATTTCATCCCAATTCCTTGTTGGGTTGATTTCCTAGACTCAAGTCCTCTTTCTCAAGAAGGACCCAAGTCAATATAACACCAATTGGTGTTTGCAACCACCAATTTTAACAATAAAACCATAAATCAACTCAAATATCCATCACCCATAAACATCTAAGCCATAATTTAGAGAACCCATTAATTACCCACACTAGGGTTGAGCCACAACCATAGCTAATGGGTTTAGCTACTCATGATCAATGAAGAAATCACAGAAAATAGATGAAGCAAAACCCATGTAATTAATTTATAAGCTAAGATAAGAAAATTCAATGTTGAAATGACGCTAAAATTGCAAAAGCACGAGTTGCCTACTGCTTCTGATACTCAGCGTAACCTAAAAAAAATACAAAAGAAGCTATTTATACCCAACTAAAATTCTGGACAAAAATACCCCTACGGGGTTACCGCGGACCGCGTAGCGTAACCTAAAAAAAATACAAAAGAAGCTATTTATACCCAACCAAAATTCTGAACAAAAATACCCCTACGGGGTTACCGCGGTCCGCGGTGGACTGCTTTGGCTTCAGCTACTGAGTCTTTGAGTCTTCATGACCGCGGACCGCGTAAAATGGATCGCGGTCCTCGGTGCCCTTGCCTTCAAAATCCCGTCCTCTAAATCTCACCACCGTGGACCGCGAAGATTGGACCGCAGTCGCGATGGACTTTAGCCTTCAAAACATTTCTCTGAACTTCACCACCGCGGGCTGCGAAGATTTGACCGCGGCTGCGGTGGACTTGGCCTTGAAATGGCTTCTCTGAACTTTACCACCATGGACCGTGAAGATTGGACCGCGGCCGCTTGGTAACTTGAGGTAGCCCTTTGGTTGTTCTTGGTACTTGTTCAAGGTTCACTCCCTTTTGAGCAGGTTTCTGACTATTTGTCATTATTTTTGGCTCAATCCTGCAACAAGCACAACCTGTAAGATTTTGGGGCTATTTTATGTACAAATGTATCCAAAACTTAAGCAATTAGAGTATAGAACAAGGTAAAATCCCTAGTTATCAGCAGCTCAGTTGGACCTCAAATTTTCCACCTCAAGCACCCATTTACTACTGTTATTGGTGAAGATGTAGATTCTGAGGTGTTGGATCAATTCAACAAGTGGTTATACCACGGTACCGACAAAGTTTCAAAGAGGTTAGAATGCACAATTTGACACTATGATTCCAGCATTCATCTTTTACATATCCACTTCATTTTACAAATTTTTTTGATATCTATTTGTTTTTATAGGAGGAAGGCTCCGTATTCCATAAAGGACAACCAAATTAAGCTATGGTTAGACCTTGGAGTGGAAAAGGTTGACAAGAAAGAGTGGTTCTTTTCCCTGGCACACCCTGGACAAGTACTCACTTACTCAGTAAGAATCTGTATACCAGTTTGTAGATATATTATAGATACATTGTAGATGTATTGTAGATATGATTCTATATGCTTTGTTTTCTGTTTGTAATGTAATTGTAGTTATGTTGTAGATTAAGTATAATATTTGAAGATGACTTGTAGTTTAAATTGTAAATATGGTGTAGACATGATTGTAGATTCTGTGTTTTCTGTTTGTAGTGTAATTCTAGGTATATTGTAGTTTTCTGTTTGTAGTGTAATTCTAGGTATATTGTAGTTTTCTGTATATTATTTAAGGATGACTTGTAGTATAAATTGTGGATCTGTTGTAGATATGATTGTAGATGCTTTGTTTCAGTTTGTAGTGTAATTGTAGTTATTTTGTAGTTTGTGTAGACTATCTGAAGTTGACTTGTTGTATAAATGCCAACTGTTTTTGTTGTAGCATATTGATATTATAATGTATTACTTGAGGAAAAGAGGCAAGTATGGCCCCCACAACAAGATCAAGTTTACCACAACAGATTGTTTGTTCAAGATCACGATTGAACAAATGTATGAAAAGTTCCAAAATTCTAATCAAGAAAAGAAGTTTTCTGTTGTTAAGCCCCATGATGTTGTAGCAGAATATATATTGGGGTATAGACTACTTGCAAATGTTGCATGGGATGAAGTTGACTATGTCATCATGCCCGTCAACATTGTAGAAAAATTCCACTGGGTGTTGGTTGTTTTTGACATTGAAAACAGGCAACTTTATGCGTATGATTCCATGGTCTCTTCACGCAATCATAAATTTGTTGAATCTTGTGTCGACAAGTTTTCTGTTATTATCCCTTTGTATTTGTCATGCACCGGTTTTTATGGGAAGCGTAAAGACATCAACTTCAAGAATACAAAGTCATACGTTGAGAAAGTTGTTACCGACCCTCTTAACATTCAGTGGATCGTTGGAGAGATTCCACAGCAAAAAGAAGGATCACTGTAAAAAAAATATTCTTTCTTTCTATACATTTTAATTCTTTTTTTGTTTCTAATCATTTGGTAAATATTGACATTTTTTTTGTTTTTGCAGCGACTGTGGTGTATTTGTTGCTGCCTTTGCAGAGTATGTTAGTCTTGGAGAATTGTCAATCCCCAGAGAAGACCTTTCTGACATTGACCAACACCGTAGACTCTATGGAGTGCTACTGTGGGACTATGCTAGAAAGAAGCAGAAAAATGGGGCAATTAGTGAAAGTGAGGTTACAGGCAGATTGGCAAGGAGAAAGGGTGCACCAGCTTTGAATGAGAAAACAGAAGTTCAGAGGAAGAAGAAGTAGTTGTCATGTCTATGTATGAAATATGTAGTACAGTTTTTTCGTTGATGCTAGTTTAGAAGAAAGATAGTACAAAAGTTTTTGAACAATATTTTTGTGTTTTAATTGTAGCAGACTTGCGCTACACTTACAGTATCTTTTTCTGTTTTTTTTCTATCCAGTTTAGTAGTTCAAATGAAAACAGCCTGTTGATTTTATCTTCAGTTTTATCATATAAATCCTTCCCAACTGATTTTTTATATTGTTATTCTGTCAACTAAAAAATATGTAGTTATTTTTTTGTTAGAATACAAACTATCTACAAATAAACTACAAATTATCTACAATCTGGGGAACACTGAATGTTAAAATTGTAGAAAATATGGTAAACAAATTTGTAGTTGAATCTGTATATTATTTGTAGAAAAGTACGAAAGTAGTTCTACTATTAAGATGTTTAATATTAATAAGAAATATTCAGTGTTGTATCTGTAGAACAGAATGTCGTTCGCCTTTACTTTGACTTTCTGAGAAGGACTTAAGTAGCTAAGTTTCCAAAGGTGAACACCCCCTATCCATTATAGTATAATCATGAGGGAAGAGGGGAAGAAAGACTATAGAAAGGCTAAGTGGAGTACTTATAGGGACTTCTTTAACATTCTTCTTTCCTCTTCTTTCTTATCACCTTCTTTCCCTTTCCTCGCATCCTAATATAATAAAGATCAAGACGGGTTGCTCCAGATCCAGATATCTCCCTTCGAGATTGCCAGCATTAGTCTAAGTAGCTTAAGTTTTTGAAGAAAAAGGTAGATAAGGAAGGGTGGTTGAAGCAGGACCATAAGAAGTACCTTTAGCATTTCAAGTACCCGGTTCAGAGCCAGGACATCTTTTGCATATCCACCAGCAGCGCCTTTTGGCATTAGGCAGGCAGCATATCTTGATCCATCACTGTATTTTTTCTTAAAATTCCAGTTGATTTAATATCATGTTGTATTTAATTTGTATATATAACTCCTTTCCTACTGATTTAAAATGTAGTTATTCTATCAATTCAAGTCAATTTAAAATCTTATTGTAGTTGTATTGTAGATAAATATTAACTACTATGTAAAGGATGCTTGAGATAATAAAAAACAAATCACTCTATGAAAGTATTATGTCAATACAGAACAAAACTTTAACGAAAAAAGAAAAAAATTGAAACTAACTACATTATGATCTTAAAATACTTCAACAATTACACACAAAGTTCTGTTAATTTGAACACACTATCAATTCTTTTGAAATGCTCTATTAACTACATGAAATTTATTTCTTTTTGGGCGCATTCTTGCAAGATCTTTTGTTATGCCCTTCACCTCCACAGTTGCCACATGACACCTTGTACTTCTTTGAATTTATTTGATCATATGTTTTGTATCTTTCCTTTTGAGGTCTTTCTGGCTGCCTTTTCTCTCATGTAGGTGGATTTACTACTTCATCATATATATGTTGTGGCACATTCTATTTGCTTTCATCAGGCAGGGGATTTACTGGTATTTCATACATACGCAATAGGCTCTCCCTTGTGTAAAACGGCGAGCAATAGTTTTCATAAGATTCATTCATGTGCCTTAAAGCAGCCAAAGCATGCGCACAAGGAAGTTCATCAAGCTGGAACTGGCCACAACTACATTTCTTGTTTTCAAGAAACACAATGTACCGCTTCACACCATCTATCACAGTATGTATATGATCTGTTGAAGCCCTCACCTATAATTACATAACAAACAGAAATCAAAATATTTACAATCAGAATATAAATTATCTACAAATTATCCATAAATTATCTACAATCTACAATTTATTTACAATATATCTACAAATTATCTACAATTTGGGAACACTGAATGTTAATATATTATTTTTAACATACCAAATTAACAGATCTTACCGCCTCTGCGATAATATTATGTTGTTCTCCAATTCTTTGTTGAATTTTGACCCAAGGTATGTGAAAGTACCCTTTGCTTTCAATAACTTCTCGTTGGTCCAACGTTCAAGAAGAGTCATCATATACTCTAATAGGTCTGCTATCGGCAGATCTCTTGCATATTTTGTTACAGCATTCAACAACTCTGCAATGTTTGATGTCATAGTCCAAGTTCTGTTCACCGTTGCATGTACTCTTGACCATCTATGATAGCCAATATCATAAAGGTATAATTTAACACACGGGTATATCTCTTCAATATTCGACATCCTTTCATTAAATTCATCCAGAGTGTATGATTGTGATGTGGCAAAGTACAATTTGCTTAACTTTAGATGACCCTTCTTGAACTTTGCCCTTATATTTGTCCAAATATGCCACATGCAAGAGTAATGTGGCATGCCGGGATAGACAATGGATGTTGCCTTCATGATACTCTCATTCCGATCTGAAACAACACATATTGAAGGTCTTTCACCATATGCTTGTTTGAATTGCTCAAAAAATCACTTCCACGATGCGTCGTTTTCCGAATCAACCACAGCATATGCCAATGGCAATATTGTACCTACATTATGAGTCAAAAAATAATTAACTAGCAGCTTTGAAAATACATATAAAAAGATAAATACATATAAACTATAATATATCTACAAATTATCTACATTTTATAAACAATCTACAGAATATCTACAATTTTACCTGTTGCATCCATTGTACTAGTTGTCAGCATTATTCCCTTGTATGATGTCTTTAAGAAAGTCCCATCAACCACTACTACTGGCCTACAATGTTCCCAACCACTGATTGACGTACAAATAGCAACAAATGCATATAAGGAACATTCATCTGCTTTCTTCTTCAATTTAACTACAGATCCCGGATACGTCTTCTCAAGAATATAAAAATAACTTGGTAATTTATTGTAGGAGTCAGTAGGATGATCTCTCAAAAACTGTAAAGCCTTTTCCTTTGCTCTCCATGCTTGCATGTAGCTTAGGTTCACTCTGTGTTCGGACAACATGTCAGTTTGTATGTCCTTTGGTGTGTAAACTGTCTTGGGATCAGAATACTTTGGAGTAACCATGCTACCAACTACCACTGCAGTAGGTTTGCGCTGTATGAATGTATTGTCCATTAAAGAGCATGTGTGCTGGCGGTTGAAACTTCTGACCTTGAACATTGCAGAATTATTAATGGATGTTGCCTTGAAGTGCCATGTACAGTTTCACCAACGCATATAAACCAATAGCTACCAAATAAATTCAATTTGAATATTGGTTATCAATGTAGATGTAAAAGAAGGATTGTTTTAACATAAAGCAACACATTATACAATATAACTACAATTCATCTACAATATTGACAAACACATATCACAAGGAAAAAACTGTTTATAATGATCTTTTCACCATTCAGATCTTCATATCTTCTGTGGCTAGATCTTTTCACCCTGAATTGGAACTTGTGCATGACAGAATAGTGTTTCATTGCAGTTGCAATTGTTCTCTTGCCTTGGTACACTTGTCCTTCTTCAATAACACTTGGTGTACTTTCAGTTATTATTATACTTTCATATTCCTCTATAACGGGAGATGATGGTATATCAATTAACTTTAGTGTTCCAGACGAACCTGCATGAAAATAAAGATAAATATTGTCATTACCATTTTGTAGAATCTTTGTAGATAATTTGTAGATGAATTAAAATTATATATTCAACATTATTTTTCAACTAGTACGTAGTTTAATTGTAGAATAGATGTAACAATTTTGTAGATAGTGTTAAAAACAATACTGCTATATATATATATATATATATATATATATATATATATATATATATATATATATATATATATGGAGACAAAAAAGAAAACAAAAACTTAGGATCATATCCGCTATGTATAACTGTTCGCGATTTCAATATGGAATTGTGTATCACCAATGAGAACACAAGTGCAGGTTTGTTCTGTTACAAATTCTATCATATTCTGGTTTTATGTTAATATCTACATTTATCTACAATAAACTACATATCAGTGTGTGTGTGTGTATATATATATATACACACACACACACTGATATGTAGTTTATTGTAGATAAATGTAGATATTAACATAAAACCAGAATATGATAGAATTTGTAACAGAACAAACCTGCACTTGTGTTCTCATTGGTGATACACAATTCCATATTGAAATCGCGAACAGTTATACATAGCGGATATGATCCTAAGTTTTTGTTTTCTTTTTTGTCTCCATATATACACGAACACCCATATCGTTCCTAATCTCCATTGGAGGACAATGCTCGTTCACAATGTATTTGATTTCTATAATTTTTTCGGAAGTATCAATCATTAATTGCTCTGCAATTGTAGAAATCAATATAATGTAACTGGCATCCTCATCGAGTACAATTCCATCCACCTGAAAAGCCCTAAAACTGCCATAGCTATCCCAATTCTCATTCAATTGTAGCATAATTGGGAATTTGAACATGATTGCGTTTTGTTGCAAAAGAATTGTTGAAGATTTTGTCGTTTTTTGATTTGTGGATTAAGAAAAAATGTCGAAGCATAGAGTTTCGCTAGAACAGAGTCGCTAAAATTTGATTTGAAAGTGATGATAATGTTTAATGCGTGATTTCCGTTTCAAAATATCAGTTAGAATATTTACTTCCATAATTGTAGCGCGCCTAAATAGGAAGGATACAACTCCTATTATTTGGTATTTAATGAATGATATTTTTTTTATAGAAAAACTATTAACAGGGCGGGTAAATTTCAAACCATTTACATTTTTGGTAATTATGTTTCATATATGGTATAGGAAGGAAAAAATTCTTTATCTTAAAGTAGTAACCCAACTACAATCTATCCGGTCCAAAGTTCAAATGTCGTTGCATTAATCCCAAAAAATACTTCCTACAATTTGCAGTTTGCGACTATTAGTATTTTGTTCCAACATTATACATGCCTATTAATTTTCTATTTTTTGCTTTAGAAATAGTAAGACTTCTTTATGAATTGAAAAACTGTGTTATACTTCTTTCTTTTGTTCTCTTTTAATATCTAATTAAACCCTTGAATTGTTGAAATAACTTATATAACAAAGTGAACCAATATCATACATTTTAAACCATATGGGTTTTTTTTTTTTTTTTTTTTTTCCCAATGTTTTATGAGAGTTATAAGCAGAGATTTCACAATCACACTGAAAAGGTCCTTTAGGCCAAGTCAATTTCATAGCCATTTGTTTGCCAAGGGTAAAGACGAAGAAGAAATGGGTGACACTGCCTTCTACATTGACATGGAATCTCTTTTTGTTTGTATCATCTTAATGGAAATTACAACAAATTGACAAATTATAGTAACGGCAACGGCTGCATCTTTTTCAGGAGTAATATAATCAATAGAAAATATGGACCACTAATATAGTCCTATTGATGTATAACTCGACACTAACGGCTATAAACGGGATTTTGCCTCCCGTTCTAAAATTCAATTGACAGCCAAAATTTTGTATTGCCGCTTTTGCCCTTTACATGAGCAGATTTACCTAAGGGTGTTTATCGGGCGGGCTGGGATGGGCTGGACACAAAAAGTGTCAGCCCGTTCGGTTTCGGGGCGAGCTGGTTGCAGGCTGGGGTTAACGGGTTGGTGGCGGGCTGGGATTTTTTGGGTTTTATAGGGCCCGTACGAGTTCGGGTTTAACAGGCTCGGGCGGGTCGGGATTAATATTATTATTATTTTTAAATTAAGTTATATTTTTCTATAGCGTACAGATTTTTTTTAAAAAAATAAATATATTAATCGGGTTAACGGGCTGAATCGGGTTGTAGCCCGTTAAGAACCCGTTAAGGACTTAACGGGTTGAAGCGGATTCGGGTACTCGTTAAAAAAAAACTTTACGTTAATAGCCCGCCCTAATCGCTATAGTAATGGGTTGGACCGGGCTGACCCGGGTTGAACCGGCCCGGCCCGATTAACACCTATAGATTTACCTAGCTATCCTTCTTTCTCTTCCTTTCCTAACTAGTTTCCAAATGTAGCGTATTACAAAAAATAGAGAAAAACAAGGCTTATGGATAAAACAAGGAGTTTGGCAAAATTAATGGCGTCTAACGATGTGTGTGAGCAAAAACAAGTATAAATAAAGTTAGATATACATTTCAGAATTCACTCTTTCAATCGGATTCCATAACGTCTAAACTATGAATCTGGCACTACTTGCACGGTATACGTTCGAGATTTAGCGAGTATTTTCTTATTCATTCATTTGTTTATTCTTTGACAATTATATTCACCTACTTTTTTATTGGACAAAATATGCTTGGTCATTTTGGTGGTATAGTTACTATTAATTAGAAATGTATGTTGTCAAGTGCTGAAGGTAGTTGTGATAAATATGGTACAATTTAGCGAACCCATTGGAAGACATGGTGAAAAACCAATATGTATACAGATTTAGTCAAAGTTTCCCATTGCCATAACCAGAAGTCTACAGCCATAAATACTACAATCTCATCAAAATCTCAACAACCAACTATTTGCTCCATTCCCTTTACTATCACATGCATCTTTCACTAGCCCTTTCCCCTTTTATAAACAACTTGCCAAAAAACAATAGTCACATTTTGAGTCCAAAAATATTTCAATACAAGGTACTCTACACAGTCCTAGTCATAGATCAATTTTCATTAACAATCATGCAGAGAGTTTTTATTCAAAGAGATAAAGACAACACTCAAACCGCAGGTAGGTTCTTAGTACATCAAAATGTGTGAAGGAAATGAAGAAAGCTGACAGCGGCAGCATCCAAAAACAGCCCATAAAGGCATATGATATCAGTCTTCTTTGATTGAACTCTTACCAATTATTGAATTGGAATTTAATCCACAGTCATACTAACAGTTGTCAATTTAATAACACCTACCACTTTTTCACCTCTTCCCCCAATTATCAGCATCCAACCCCACCCCCACCCCCACCCCCTCCCCCTCTCTTCCAACCC
>MDKH01124933.1:0-36790 GCA_005239495.1 Nicotiana undulata
CATAGTCCGGGGTTTCATACCCTCAGGACAGGATTTCAAGACATTACTTACCTAAAAACTAGCATAGAATTATTCCGCAATGCGCTTGCCTCTCGAATCAACCTATGAAGGCTCCAAATCTACCAAGTTCAGATTTTTATCATCAATATATGCTTAAGGAACGAATTCCAATTGAAAAATATCGAATTTAACTCAAAAGTCCGAAACCGGTCAAAACCCGACCCTCGGGCCCGCGTCCCGAAATTCAGAATTTTTTATACAAAAGTGTTCTTCGTCCTCTCACGAGTCCGTACATATAAAGAACACCAAAATCGGAGTTCGTTTGACCCCTCAAATCGACCCTTAAAGGTCTCATAATCTCAAGCCCTAAAACCCAATTTTTCTACTGATTTTCCATGAATTTACACTGGTTATATGCCCCATAATCACCCATAATTGAGTTTTAATAACTAGGACACTTACCTCTATGAAAAACAAAAATTCCCTCTTCAAAAGACCTTCAGAAGCCTCAAACCCGGATGAAATATTGAGAAAGATGGCTAAAATTCGCGAAGGCTGGGTTTTTATACCTTCTGCTCAGTGATCTCGCACTTGTGGCTTCGCAGGTGCGATGCTGCTTCCGCACCTGCGATCTCCCTTGAAGTCTCCCAATTCCGCACATGCGATGCACCTTCCGCAGGTGCGACAAATTCCTCGCAGTTGCGGACCACTCCCCACTCTGCCAAATCTCGCACCTGCGGAGCCTAGTACGCTCCTGCGGAACCGCACCTGCAGCTCCCTTTCCGCAGGTGCGAAAACACAAGCAACAACAATGTGCAGATTCACCAAAATCACTCCAAACGTCCCGTTAACCACCCGAAACCATCCCGAGCCCCTCGGGACCCCAACCAAACTTACCAACATATCCCATAACATCATTCAAACTTAGTTACACCCTCAAAACACCAAAACTAACATCAAAATACCAAGGTCACATCGGATTCAAGCCTAAGAACTTCGAAAATTCTAAAATCCACCAACGGCGCCGAAACTATCCAAAACAACTCCGATTGACCTGAAATTTTGCGGACAAGTCCAAAATGACATTACGAACCTGTTCCAACTGTCGAAATTCCATTCCGACCCCGATAGCCTATTTTCCACTGCCGTCCGGAAATTGCCAAAAATTAACTTTCGCCAATTCAAGTCTAATTCTACACCGGACATCACAAAATTATTCTGAACACACTCCTAACTCCCAAATCACCTAACGGAGCTATCCGAGCCATAAAATTCGCATTCCGAGGTCGTTTACCAATAAGTCAACTCTTAGTTGACTTTTCTCATTTTAAGACTATTTTTAAAGGCTAATTGACTGAACTCTCACTACAACCATTCGATTTCAAGCCTATCAACTCTAATACATTAAATACAGTCTAACCAATCTATAACAAGTCAATAACAACAATTATAATGCAGGTTTTGTTTTTACGTAACGACGGACCGGGTCGTTACACCTTCGAGTTCATCAACCACGGGAAACTCAATATAATTAAGACGAGGAAGAGACACGGTCAGAGTGAATCTGGAGAGCCACGGGCAGATTCGAGAATCCTCAGTTAATGATCTATACTTTATGTAAATTTCATGTAACAGTTACGGTTACCCTTTGTAATGCCTCATTAATGTAATAATTAGTCATTAATGAGCGATCATTACAAGAATCAAACGTTACATTGAGAAACCCTCTATACAAAGGAAGGGAATGTAACTTGTAAGGGGCATCTGAACTTGAAATACAATTTACTTTGCTTTTCTATATTCTACAATATTGTCAATTACCCTTTTCTCTTTATTTCGTGTTATTTCCTTGATTATCAGTAACTCGTGTTCATCCTAAAAATAGCTTTGGTCAAAGGATCTAATTCTTTGGTTAAATAAATTGGTTCCGTTACCGGGAATCTGATAATATTTGCTTGCTTTTCAATCGATATCCTTTATACTATGTCGAACTCCAACGACAACAACAACCAGTAGAGGAATGGAACCCCAGTTCCATCACCTCAAGGAACCCCTCGTGTTTCAAGGGAACCATCCCCAGAAAGATCTGACAACAACCGTAATAATAATGAGCAAACGATAGAACAAGATCGAATAAGACAAATGATTGCAGAGTACATGGGACAAGCTTTGCAAGAATTCACAAGGGGACTCCCAACGGCACCACCTGCATCACTGACACCACCACCAAACAACACGGTCACCGGGGAAAATCCTCAGTCTGGGTTAGTAAACTCAGCAAGGGGTGACACTCCGAACGAATCTCCCAAAGTGAGACCAGGTATGACTAATAACTCTGAATTACAAAATTTACTACTAACCATGCAAAAACATATGAAGGAACAGAATGATCGCATCAAGCAAATTCCTGGAGTACCGCTTGTTATCAAAGGCATTGACGTTGATAGGTATTCTCAACAACCTTGGAAACCAAGTGCAGCACCCTTGCCTATACCCCAAGAAGTTTAAAATGCCTGACGTTCACAAATACGATGGAACAACTGACCCACGTGATCATGTGACTGCTTTCACTACTGGAGTAAAAGGCAATGGCTTAACAAAGCAAGAGATTGAATCAGTCTTGTCAAAAAAATTGGGGAAACACTCACCAAAGGAGCCCTAACTTGGTATTCACTTCTCCCTGAAAATTCTATTGACTCTTTTGTTGAGCTTGCAGATTCATTTATAAAAGCACACTCCGATGCACAAAACGTTGAGAAAAAAATGGAAGACATATTCAAAATAAAACAAGGAGACACAGAACTACTCTGTGAGTTTGTAGACAGGTTTCAACGGGAAACAATGCAATTACCCAGGGTGCCTGATAATTGGGCACCATGGCATTTGCAAGCAACTTAAATAATAAAATCTCAGAAGCCACGAGACGACTCAAGGAAAGTCTAAGAGAATTCCCAGCTACAACTTGGAATGATGTATATAACAGGTATAGTACTAAACTCATAATAGAAAGATATCATTGCTCGTTCAAGAGATGAGGAGTATTCCAGATCCAAACGTCTGGAATCAGAGAAAAGATCAGGTAAAAACAGGTACGATCCTTACTTAGGACCCTTGGGACGTGATACTCGTCCCAGGTTCGAAAACACTAGGCCGCTAGGAAGAGACGTAGGCTCATCCTCATCTAGATCCAGAAGAGATTGAGATGAACGGCCTAGAGGTAATACCCGAATTGATGATCATACCTTTAATGTAAGTACTACTGAACTTGTCTCAATATTAAGAAATATGGGAGACAAGGTTAAGTGGCCCAAAGAGATGCGATCGAATCCAAATAGGAGGAACCCAGATCAATGGTATTAATTCCATAATAATCATGGGCAACTGACTGCGGATTGTAGATTTTTACAAGGTGATATAGAACATTTATTGAAACAGGGCTATTTAACAGAATTATTTAGTGATAAAGGTAAACAGGCATATATGAAGAACAGGCAGGAGCCCCCCAAACCTCTTTCTCCAAAGCGAACCGTCAACGTGATACATGGAGGAGAGAAAGTAAACGGAATAGTTTGCCAATTAGCATCAAAGGTCACAATCGCCCACAGAAAGTGGGTTCGAGAACATCCAACTGAATATAGAATAACCTTTGATGATGCAGATTTTGTTGGACTAATGCTTCCCCATAATGATGCCCTGGTAATATCTTTACTCATTCATGAAACTAACGTTAAAAGAGTGTTGATTGATCCAGGTAGTTCAGTCAATATCATCTTGCTAAGAGTCATGGAAGAAAAATGCTAATGGAAAATCAGGTGATCCCAAAGGCACGAGCCATATCAGGGTTTGATAACTCTACGGTGATAACCAAAGGAGAGATTGAACTTGGCACTTACGCTGAGGGAGTGCTTAAAAACACTAAATTCCAAGTCAATGATACTGATATGGCTTATAATTTTATTTTGGGAAGGCCATGGATTCGTGATATGAAAGCAGTACCGTCCACCTTGCACCAGGTAATAAAATTCCCATCAAAATGGGGAGTTAGGAAAATTAGAGGTGATCAACAAACTTCCAGAAATATAAACTCAATAGCACTTTACAACAAAAAAGATACGGAAGATATAGAAATCTTCCAAACAAATGTCAATGGCCAGACAGGTACGGAAAAAATCTCTGACCAAACATGTACAAATGAAGTGAATATTCAAAAAGGTACATGAAAAGATACCAACGAGATGAATCCTTATACTACGGGAAGTACGTTGGATCATACAGACGTAGATTCTAGACAGGACTTCATTCGTGAGTCGGAAGAGGATGAGCATATCAAAACAACCACGGAAGAGCTCGAGGTTGTTCCATTGTTTGAACAAAAACCTGAACAAAGAGTGTATATAGGCACGAGGTTGATCCTCGAACGAAAAGGTACGTTAGTTGATTATTTAAAAGCTAACGCAGATTGTTTTGCGTGGTCCCATTCAGATATGACAGGTATTCCACCAGAAGTGATGACTTACAAACTGAATGAAGATCCATCCTTCGTACCTGTTAAACAAAAAAAGAAAGCAAGGACCATTCAAGAATCAAGTGATTGCCGAAGAAGTTCAAAAACTCTTGAAAATTGGTTTGATACGGGAGGTAAAGTACCCTAACTATTTAGCCAACACAGTGGTGGTCCCTAAAAAGAATGGCAAATGGAGGGTGTGTGTAGATTATACTGATTTAAATAAAGTATGTCGCAAAGATTCATTCCCATTGCCACGTATAGATCAGATGATTGATGCTACCGCAGGTCATGAATTATTAAGTTTTCTAGATGCATATTCTGGTTATAATAAGATTAAAATGGATCCCTCAAATGAGGAAAAAACTTCCTTCATTACTAACAGGGGGACTTACTGTTATAAAGTCATGCCTTTTGGCTTAAAGAATGTTGGAGCCACCTATCAAAGGTTAGTGACTAAAATGTTCCAAGAACATCTGGGAAAAACAATGGAAGTCTACATTGATGATATGTTGGTAAAATCAATACAAGCGGAAGATCATTTCCAGCATCTCTCTACTACTTTTGATATTTTACGCACGTATAATATGAAGCTAAATCCAAAACAAATGCGCTTTTGGAGTGAAATCAGGTAAATTTTTGGGTTTCCTTGTATCTAACAGAGGAATAGAGGTAAATCCAGCTCAAATTAAAGCTATAGAGGAAATACTTGATATTTTAACAAATAAAAAATAAGTTCAGAGATTAACAGGGAGAATAGAAGCTTTGGGAAGATTTATTTCTAGGTCTTCCGAAAAAAGCTTTAAATTATTTTTAGTTCTTAAAAAGCAGAATCAGTTCGAATGGACTGTAGAATGTCAACAGGCTCTCAAAGATCTGAATATTTATCTATCAAAACCACCGCTATTGTCAAAGCCAAAAGAAAGGGAAAGATTGTACATCTACCTGGCCGTTTCAGAAGTTGCGGTAAGTGCAGTACTGGTAAGAGAAGAAAAAGGTAAGCAATCACCTATCTATTATGTAAGTAAAACTTTGTTAGATGCTGAGACTAGATATCCACATCTAGAGAAATTAGCCTTGGCTTTAATAATGGCATCAAGAAAATTACGTTCTTATTTTCAATGTCATCCGATCACTGTCGTGACTTCATATCCTTTTAGAAGTATTTTACATAAGCAAGAACTGTCAGGAAGGTTAGCCAAATGGGCCATAGAATTAAGTGAACATGAAATAACATATCAGCCTAGAACAACAATTAAATCTCAAATATTAGTTGATTTTGTTGTTGGCTTTAGCAACAGTATTACCCCTGAGGTAGAAAAAGAGTTACAACTCTTTTACGGAGTTAATCTAGGTTTATGAACCCTATTTACGGATGTCTCTTCCAACATAAAAGGTGCCGGTTTAGGCATAGTGTTAATATCACCCACGGGTGAAAAAACACGACAAGCTATCAAATGTTATCCTATAACTAACAATGAAGCAGAGTATGAGGCTGTCATTGAAGATCTAGAACTAGCACGAGAAATATCAATTGAGCAAATCGTAATCAACAGCGATTCCCAACTGGTGGTAAATCAAATGCAGGGAACTTACATCGCTCGAGAAACTCGGATGCAACAGTATCTAGAAAAGGCACGAGAACTTGTAAGATAATTCAAAACATGGAAAGTAATACAGATACCTAGAGAGGAAAATACAAAAGCAGACGCATTAGCAAATCTCGCAGCAGTTACAGAAGTAACAAATAAAGACAACACAATTGTCGTCCAACTCTTCCATTCAGCAATCAACCAAGACAAAAACGAGGTAACTTTCGACAATTTAACTTGGGATTGGAGAAACGAAATTCTCATTTTTTTGCAGAATGGTACCGTACCTGAAGACAATAAAGCAGCTCAAGCACTTCACCGCAAAGCTGCACGATATTGTCTCATTCGCAATTCATTGTATCGCAAAATGTTCGGAGGACCCCTAGCTAAATGCCTCGGACCTAGCCAAACGGAGTTCGTGATAAGACAAGTCCATGAAGGACACTGTGGAAATCATTCAGGAGCAAGATCCTTGGTAAAAACCCTAATCCGAGCCGGGTATTATTGGCCTAAGATGGAAGAGGATGCAGAGAACTTCATATCCAAATGCGATAAGTGTCAGAGGTTCGCCAATAATATGCATAGACCAGCAGAACTGTTGCACCCAATCATATCACCATGTCCCTTCATGAAATGGGGAATGGATATAGTGGGACCTCTTCCCCCAGCCAAAGGATAGGTACGATTTCTGCTCGTGCTTACTGATTATTTCACGAAATGGGTAGAAGCAGAAGCATTCAAACAGGTGCGGGAAAAGGAAGTTAAAAGCTTCTTATGGCGAAACATAATATGTCGTTTTGGGATACCGAAGGAGATCGTGTGTGATAATGGTCTAAAATTTATAGGCTCTCAAATCACGGAATTCTTTGAGAGCTGGCAAATTAAACGAATTACCTCAACGCCATATCATCCCGTGGCTAATGGACAAGCTGAGTCGACGAATAAAATCATCATCAACAATATAAAGAAGCGGTTAGATAAAGCCAAAGGGAATTGGCTTGATGAATTACCAGCGGTATTATGAGCATACAGAACAACATCAAAAACAGCTACGGGAGAAAGTCCCTTCGCACTTGTTTAGGGCTCAGAGGCATTAATACCCGTGGAAATCGGCGAACCAAGCATAAGGGTTATAACAGCTACGGAAGAGACAAATGATGATGAACTCAATACCAATCTGGACCTGCTCGAATCACGAAGGGAAGCATCTTTAATACGTATGGCAGCTCAAAAGCAAATCATAGAGCGATATTATAACCGTAAAGCTCATCTCAGATACTTCAAGATTGGGGACTTCGTACTTAAAAAGGTATTTCAATCAACAAAAGAGGCAGGTGCAGGAAAGCTAAGTCCAAACTGGGAAGGACCCTATAAAGTCCGAGGCATGGCTGGGAAGGGTGCCTATGAGTTGGAAGCCATAGACGGCAGAGTTCTACCAACAAGCTGGAACGCCATACACTTGAAGAAGTACTACTTCTAAGGAAAAGAAGTATCCCCGGTCAGGTATCACACGTTCAATTTTATTTTGAATATTTAAAATTTTACTAACTTTTATAGATGATAGGCATAAATCTAACCCATCACCAAATGATGATATTATACCTGCAAAGACGCGAGGAAATAACACAATTTCCGGTCTAGGGTTACACTTTCTGATGGACGTTTTTAAGGGTTAAGCAGTCATCATCTAAAAAACTATATACCTTCGAGTCCCGCACGTTTTTCCTTTTTAAGGAAAGGACCGCAAAGAAGGAATAATCAAGTGCTCGAGATTTCATTCTTCAAAGCTCAAACACTTGGGGGACTAGACAAATGGAAGGTTAAGACGAAGCAAAGAAGACTGTTGAAATCAAAGCTCGATCCTAAAGATCAGTTTAGCCAGCAAATCAAGTGATACGAGCAAAATTGAAAGAACTGAAGACTCCAGCATAAGACTCCAGTATAAAGCCTAAAATTCAAAAACCTTAGAACCATGTTCAGGTTAAAAGGCAAAGTATTAGCTACGAGGAAGAAATGTACATATTTATACTTATACAAAAACTGTTGTAACAAAAACAGTTATGGGTAAAAGTTCATCATCATTGTACTTATTCAAAAACTGTTATGACTAAAAACAGTTATGAAATCTTTGTACTCATATAGAAAACTGTTATCAAATAAAATAGTTACGAATGAAAGATCCAAATCCTTGTATTTATTCAGAAAACTGTTATCAAATAAAACAGTGATGAATGAAAAAGCATTTCCCTCGTATTTATTAGAAAATTGTTGCCAACAAAAACAGTTGCGGATAAAAACCCCAACACTTATAAAAACTGTTACTAATGAAAAATAGTTGTTTCCTTGTATTAATTCAAAAAAATTGTTACCTATGAAAAACAGTTACGAAATACAAGTGTATATCAAATATGTTAAATAAAAACAGTTGCAACATGAGTCTTAGACGATAATCGTAACACATGTAAAATGTCATGGAAGTAAAAAAAAACTTCCCGCAGAAACATTCTTAAACATGTGAGAAATTCCTATCACTCTATTGCATTACAATGAAGTTGAGATGTCTTCTTCATTAAGTATCAATCAAAAAGGGCCCTATCTCATAAGTAAATCCTATCATAAACAAAGGCTTGAATTTTGTACAAACACCGTGCCGACTATGAAAAGGTTCGAGTGATTTTTTGCATTTTCATGCAAAAGTTTAGAGGTAAAACTAAAAAACCTCAAAAAGCAAAACATGCAAAAGACTTAAGAGTAAAAATAGAAGCTTGAAACAAAAAAGTCTTAATTAGAATTCATATAAAAAAGAGCGGCTAAGTAAGAACTAAGTACTAACTAGTACTTAGCCGTCTATAATAATTACATTTTTGTGCCCCTAAGTTGTCAGTTGGGGACTTTAAGATTCAAACTTACCCCCGATGGAGCTGGGAGTAACCACACCAATCCAATAAAAAAAAAAAAAGAACCAATACTTCAATCTTCTTGTGGAGGAGGGTTAACTTCTTCATTGACAGGAGGAACGGGAGAAACTTGAGGCCAAGAGGCACGAACGGCAGAGGTTTCATTATCATATGGAGAAAGGTTAAGACCTTGCTAGGTTTTCTCCATGGCCTCCTTGGTTTTCGCTATTTCAGCGTTGAGGTCGAAACCTTCTTGACTCATCTCTGCCAATGTATCAAGGCGAGAATTCTTATACGCCCAGCTTACATCAACAACAGCCGCTTCTTTAAGATCGTTATAATATTTTGCCCAAATTTGAAGCTCAACCTTTAATCCATCCTTCTCCGCTTCAGTAGCTTCATGGGCAGCCCTCAAAGGTATGATCGACTCTTCCAAAATTCGGACTCTATCTAATGCATTACGCAGTTCTTCTTGGGTCCGGGAGAGTGTTTGTATGAGCTCGCCAGAATATTCCTCCTTCTGCCCTAGAAAATCCTTCAAGTTTCTGATTTCCTCCGAGGCTTGAGACAGTTGTTCAGCAAATGAGGATTCCAGGATGCTCTTGTCCTTATCATCCTGGTTTGAAGAAGCCTTCTCCACCGCCAGTTCCGTTGCTGTAATCCTTAGTTGTCTCCTCAAGATATTTCTCTCCTCTTCTAAGACATCCATATCAACTCTCAAGCTATCATACTGTGCCTTTAGCTCACCAAAATCATCCTGCAATTCTTTTACCTCCTGATCCGAATTTGAGATCCTTTTCATAAGCTCTATACCAATAAGGTTGATCTACAAAAAGCAAGCCAGTTAGATATGATAAATTATTTAGACATGGTAAAATTCACATGTGGAAGAATGAGTCACATTATACCTTCAAGGAGGTATGCACCACTTCATTGGCCCATATAAGAGCTGTGTGGCTGGCAAGCTTAGTTTTCTCCGTAGGACCTATCAAAGGTTTGAGCCACACCTCAGGCTCTCCATTTTTCTTGAAAAGGCTTCCTTCAGCTGGAACCTCTATCATCACCCTCCGCATCTCCCTGCTGGAAGACCCTGCTTCCCTAATAGAAGGCACGGAAGCAGGTACGAATGAGATAGAAACATACACGGAGGGTTGAGGAACTGAAGAAGCCACGGGAAAAATAGCAGGCACAGATGATTGAAGAGTTGAGGAAACCACGGGCACGGCAGAAGCCGTAATAGCTAAAGGAGCGGAGGAGACACGAGGAACCGACGAAACATCTTCTCTTAAAGAGTCAGGAAAAACAGCAGCTAAGGGAACATCATTAGGAGTGATCAAAACCTTCATGGAACAAGTACTCAACAGAATCATGAATAGGGGACTGTGAATCATTTTCAGAGGATGAGGGTCTAACTGCAAGCACAGAAGGCAAAGTCATGGGTGTAGACTCGTCATCCAAAACCACCCACCTTCTCTATGACCTGTGCACCCTCCTTTTCTTCTTCTTCTTCTTCTTCTTCTTCTTCTTCAGAACGGGACTCACCAATAATATCTTGGGCCTGGGCCAGAGACATCTTTGGAACAGATGAAGCAGACACCCCATGGGCAGAAAACCCTATCAAAAAGGGGAAGATTAAGCGAGAATAAAAGAAGGCTCGAGTAAGAAAGGAAGCGAAAAACTCAACTTATCGTGGGTCTTTACATGCCAACCGTACTTCCCCGCGAAGTACTTCCAAGACCTTTCTTCTAATGGAGCGACAGACAACAATCTTCTACCCAATCACGAATACCAGAGACATTCTCAACAGTACTCATGATTGCTGAAAAAAGAAGAAATAAATACGGTGTTAATAAAACATCTCAAGTCTAATAAAAGAAAAAGCAAGTGCGAACCAAAAATGTACTTACGTGCACGGTTCCACTTCTCAGGGAAGGGAAGATTCTCTTCACCCACTAAACCAGCAGTGGGAACAGCAACATACCGGAGATACCAACCTCTGTCCTTGTCATCATCAGGGGTTACCAACACTCTTTTACTCCGAGCAGCCAGAGTAAAAACCCCTTGACGAAACAAGACAAGAGAGTAAAGATGAATAAGATGGTTGAAAGTAAAAGTAACTGAGGCTAAAGAAGCTAAACTCCTAAGGCACGCGACCACTCGCCACACAAGCGGACCAACTTGTCCCAAACAAATATTGAAGAAACGGCAAAACTCGATTATGACTGGATCAATGAGAGGTCTAAACCCTAGTGTAAAATGATACGTATAACAAAAGAATAACCCGTCCTATAAGACGTTATCCTTTGATTACTGTTCGGAACATAAACAAGGAAATCAGACCTCCAAAAACACTCTCTACGAACCAGAGAAATATGACCTTCAGTAATAATAGTTGGATACCTCTCAACACTGTCTAAAGAAGAAGACTAGTCTACAAGAACTGGGTTTTCCCTAGTAAAGACAAACTCTGCGGGAATAATTTCATCAACTTTGGGTTCACGAAGATGATCATCTTTACTTCTAGATGAAGAACGAGAAGACCTAGCCCTAGGAGAAACTAAAGACCTAGCGGAAGGAGGAGAAATTATTTGAGAGGAAGAAGAACCTCTGGAAGGAGTGGATCCTAAACTCCTTAATCTACCGCCCCTCCGACTCCTAATCGGAGCAGAAGAAGGTGTTAAATTTTCCACATTTATTATTCTTTTGGGCTGATTTGATGAAGACATGCTTACAAAGGCAATGCAAAATTCTTTACAAGTAAAAGAGACAAGTTATAAAATGTTTCGTGGAAGTAAAGAAAGGAAAAAGGGTATTTATACTTGAAGACAACCGTCAAACGTGGAAAAATAATGATGGAAAGTCATAATTAAAGGTGTCACTTCGGGACTGACACAGCCGCAAAAAGCCCTAAAAGATGTCGAGTCATTGCAGAACCAATCAGAAAAGGACACGTGGAATGAGCATTAAATGGAAGTGACAAACGACGCCTATGTTCATAGAAGGATACAATATTTCGAAGCAAAGCGGCGGCAAAATATTCCCGTCATAAATGTGTATCCACTTACCAAATATTAATCGATAAATATATGGAAAGTGGGGGGACTATCTGTATTGGTAAAAAAGAGTCTCACACGTAAGCAGACTCTTGACAACTCAGCCAGCTACGTGGAACAAGGAAAACGCAACAGATGAGTATAATTCTGTAAAAAGGCACGGTTCAATAAACCTTCGAGTTCATCAACCACGGGAAACTCAGTATAATTAAGACGAGGAAGAGACACGGTCATAGTGAATCCGGACAGAGCCACGGACAGATTCGAGAATCCTCAATTAATGACATATACGTTATGTAACTTTCATGTAACTGTTACGGTTACCTTTTGTAACGCCTCATTAATGTAATAATTAGTCATTAATGAGCGATCATTGCAAGAATCAAATATTACATTGAGAAACCCTCTATATAAAGGAAGGGAATGTAACTTGTAAGGGGCATCTGAACTTGAAATACAATTTACTTTGCTTTTCTATATTCTACAATATTGTCAATTACTCTTTTCTCTTTATTTCGTGTTATTTCCTTGATTATCAGTAACCCGTGTTCATCCTAAAAATAGCTTTGGTCAAAGGATCTAATTCTTTGGTTAAACAATAAGGTAGCTAAAATTATAACCAATTATGCATTTTTGATAGTTTTAGAGTATGCAAAGTTGTAAAATTATTTAGGACTTAAATAATACTAATAATTATTAATTATTGTTTTCTCATCAACTTGTAGTCACTGTTAAAATATATATATAATCAAACCCAACATCTATATTAAAAATAGTGGTGCACCCATACTCTTAAAATTCTGGATACGCTTATGCAAAAGATTAGTTAGTAAAGCATAAAATACTATATATACTTTATAATTGTCACGACCCAAAAATCACTAGTCGTGATGGCACCTAACTCGACCCGCTAGGTAAGCCAACTAACAGTCAATACAATTCAAATGAAATTATATGAAAATAGTGAAGAATTATCTGAACTTTTACAAATTAACCCAAGAACTGGTGGTATGAATCACGAGCTTCTAAGATTTACAAAAATGATACAAATAATTACATGGTCTGTTTGAAAGTTACATAAACAGATTAACAAAGTCTAAAGCTACCCAGAACAAGTGGCAGCCATATCCGGAATGCACGAACATCTTCAGGGTCAGCTCCCGACATCACCAGAAGCTCCGCTCCAAAACATCTACACGCAAGGTGCAGAAGTGTAGTATGATTACAACAAACCACATGTACTCAGTAATTATTTTGTCTAACCTTGTCGAAGTAGTGGCGAAGTTTTTTAGTTAAAAGATGCTCATTGATAAAACATGTATCGAAAACTAGCAATAGAACTATACTACAGTATAACATAATAGAGTACACGAGACGAATGTACAAAGCAATAACGGAGTACTAGAAGAGATCACAATTCAATAGTTTCCAACATCTCAACCGATCTTTTCCTTAGAGAGAAAATCAATAAACCACAATACTCACCCCATAACTTTCATAGCATGAGGAATATACTCTGATATCAAGTCAGTTGCATGGCAACACCCTTCGTGCATTTATCTCATCCTCACCAATATGCATAAGATAGTACCAACCGGATGGCAGAAATACCGATAACAGTAATAACAACGTAGGAAATATGCAAATAGCAATAATGACGAGGATGTACATAAGGGCATCAGTAACAGACTAGGCGGAAAGCAAATGGGGTAATGACAACAATTAGGAAAAAGGAATATAACTTCAACTAACTAGCATGGTGGATTTATAAATATAGATATAACGAATAAGAGGGGAACACATGATCTTTAGAAGTTAACAAGTAGAAGCATGAATGTCTAACATGGTAGAAGGACTTTACTAAGTGCAACAAAATAGATACGACAAAGATGTGATTATGAAAACAGGAAGTAGGCATAGTATTTGCAAGTTTAGCATATAGAAGGCATGAGCGACAGAATAACAAATAAGATAGAGAACAAGGACATGGCATTAACGAAAGGTCATATAAGAACCATCAATACGACAATAACAACTCAATGTAAAGGCATGAACATATACATAAGGAAAATATATCACAATATAATGCATGTCCCTCGTCCTCACCTGCACGGAAACACCCATCGTGCCATGAACTCATGATAATTTAAAACATGATAATA
Source organism: Nicotiana undulata (assembly GCA_005239495.1). NCBI lineage: Eukaryota > Viridiplantae > Streptophyta > Magnoliopsida > Solanales > Solanaceae > Nicotiana > Nicotiana undulata. The sequence continues at coordinate 14,209 of MDKH01124933.1, forward strand.
TAAGTGAAATAGCACAACATCACCCTTCATGCTTTACACTCATATAACATGGCACGGCGTCACCCTTCGTGTTTTTACTCACAAATGATATGGTACGACATCACCCTTCGTGCTTTTACTCTCGATGGATATGACACGACATCACCCTTCGTGCTTTTACTCTCAATGGCACGTCATCACTCTTCGTGCTTCTACTCTCAATAATATGGCACGACATCACCCTTCGTGCTTTACACTATCCCTCACATTATAATGTATATATAATGGTACGACATCACCCTTTGTGCTTTACACTCTTCCTTACCAAGCATATGTATATCAATGACAAATAAGGCAGGAAGCATAAATAACGTCAAGGAGAGTGTTTAAATGAATATTCCAAATGAATACCAATCACGACTTTCCAAGCCAATAATAGTTCAATAAACCCGCAAGAACCTTATTAATCAAGTATTTCAACAAATATCACGAATGATCTACAACACAAGTATAGAATATAGTATCTTAAGAATATCGACTGTAGCAATGTATTAATGATTACGCATAATGATGACCAAATTAAACACATCAATGTATTCTCATAATTCATCAAATTTGATCAAGTTATAATAAGCTAAGTCTTAGTTTCTATCATTTAATACTATGTTCTTAGTATCTAGGAGTCAAGTAAGGCATGAAGTAAGAAGGTCACGTGATTCTACAAGACATAATTTATAACATAATTTATCCCCGAGCATGGTTAACCCTGGCACATGCATATATGCTCATCACCTCATATATGTATCACCCCCGCATGTAGCAAACAATGCCAAATAGTAAGAAAAATTCTCTCAATAAAGTTAGACAAGACACTTACCTCAATTCAGTTAACTCAATACTCAATTTAGCTTTTTTCTTTACAAATTCACCTATGTTCGGCTCAATCTAGCCAAAGACGACTTAAATACATCACACAATGCAAGGAAAAACAATATCAATTAATAAGCAGTGATTTTTATACAATTTCTAAAAAGTCAATAAAAATCAACCCCCGGGCTTTCCCGGTCAAAACCCGGGTCCAAAGGTCAGTTTGACTACCCATAGCCTCACGAGTTCAAATACGTATTTCATTTCCAAATTCGAGTCCTATTCGACTCTCAAATCCCAAATTTTCGTTTTTTCAAAGTTTTGACAAAATCCCCAAAATTTTCCCTAGATTCTCATGAATTTGATGTTAAATCTTATGTAAAATCATAAAATGTAGTTGATAATTGATTAGAGGTACTTATCCAATGATTTGGTATGAAAATACCTTCATAAAATCACCTCCCATCGAAGCTAGGGTTCAAAATATAACTAAATAAAGTTATGTCTCGGAATTCTCAGCTATATGCATGCTGCAGATGTCGCATTTGCGACACGGGGTTCACAAATGCAAGCCCCGCAAATGCGAACAACTATTTTCAAAAGCGAAGTTTTGAAATTCTCTACTGCCTTCGCAAATGCGACCAAAATGTCGCATATGCGAACAATGGTCCTTCGCAAAAGCGACCAGTTGGTTGCAAAAGCAAACTAACCCCGCCCAGGCCTTTGCGAATGTGATACTGAGTCCGCAAATGCGAACTCAACATGCTTCGCAAAAGCGGAAAATTCTTCACAAATGCGTGTCCTTTTCCCAGCAGCCCAGCTTCGCTAATGCGGGGCTGCTTCGCAATTGCGATAGTCGCATTTGCGACAAAAACATCGCAAATGCGATGACACCAGCACCAATACTCAAAGTCATGAAAAATCATTCCGGATCCAATCTGAAACTCACCCGAGCCCCCGAGGCTCCAAACCAACTATGCACCTAGGTCCATAAATACAACAAGAACTCGCTCACGCGATCAAATCATCAAAATAACCTCTATAAGCACGAATTGGACGCCAAAACGTATGAAGATCAAAGTAAACTTCAAGAACTTCTTGAATCGCAACCGAGTGTCCGAACCATATCAAATTAACTCCAAATGGAGCCAAATTTTGCAGACAATTTCTACATGACGAAACGAACTTACTCGGAGCTTCAAATCACGCATAACAACCTCGAAACGATGAATCACACCTCAACACAAAATAAATGAAATTTGAATCTTCAATTTCTACAACTGATGCCGAAACCTATCAAAACACGTCCAATTGACCTCAAGTTTGCACACACGTCACATTTGATATTACAGACCTACTCCAACTTCCGGAATCAGAATTAGACCCTGATATCAAAAAGTTCACTCCCGGTCAAACTTCTCAAAAATCCAACTTTCGCCATTTCAAGACTAATTCGACCACGGACCTCCAAATTATAATCCGGACGCGCTTCTACGTCTAAAATCACCCAACGGAGGTAACGGAACTAAAGAAACTCCATTATGAGATCCAATGCTAAAAGGTCAAACTTGGTCAACTCTTCTAACTTAGAGCTTAAATTTTGAATTTAATTCCTCCAAATCGATTCCGAATAACTTGAAACCAACATCGACGATTTACGCGAATCATAATACATCATGCGGAGATACTCGAGCCCTCAAACTACTGAGTGAAGTGCAGATGATCGAAACGACTAGTCGAGTCCTTACAATAATGATAATATACATCAAGACATTTGTTTCAGTGCTTGTCCAATTGAGTCCTAAAAAGTTCAACCGCATGGCTTACTAACAAATTTCAATCACGAAGGGATATACAATTAATCTTAAATTCTCTCTATGAGTCAACCTGAATACCAAATACCTGGATTTTCATATCCTTGGAAGCCATATAAGAATTTCTCTAATATTTCGATCACCTTGCCCTATGTGGGAAATAATGAATACAACCTTCATATTTTACTTCTCACCACATGACTTGTGATGGCAAAGAAGAACGACATACATCCTCTACTAGGAAGTAACACATAATCAATTCCATCTTTCTCTCTACAAATCACCTGAGATAAATAAAAAGTCTTGTTATACATGTACTCTCTGATCCCAAGATTATATATTAAATTGCAAGCAATTTTTTTGGAATGCGTTTCTCAATTCTCTGAGAGAACAGAAGTAGATGGTCGAAGCTTTTTGGTGAACTATTTGCAATACAAAATTTATTCCAGACTCTTCACATTAATAAATGAACCAAATAACCATTGTTGGCTCAGTAGACCAACATCAATGATGGAATTGAACAATAGGTTCTATATTTGCATTAAAATTCACATTATTAGCAATATTATCATGATTACGCTAAGCTTAGATACATTATTTCGGGAAAACCAAAAGCCTTGGTAAACCTGGCCATTTTAATGTCCCACATTAATCTGTTTCTAATTTAACTTTTCATTTTTTATTGTTTTTATTATAAATGTATTTTTACATCTTTGTACAAATAAATTACTTGAATAATATTTTATTGAAGGGTAAAATTGTCACTCAGTTTTTCATGATAAATTTATAAATTAACTTTCACCTAAAAGTCTTCATACTTATAATATAGTATGATGATATGATGTGAACCTATTTTCTTTTTAGAATGACCCATTTTTATATTTGGAAATAATTTACCTTTATGCAATAATTTATAATCACATAAATTACTTATTCTTCATCTTACACCAGAAGTTCAAAAGTCATTTTCTTTTTCTTAAACCCCGTACGTTCACATAAATTGAAACAAAAAAATACTATTTTTTAATATATAGTAAGATTGTTACATTCTCTAGAAAAAAGAGGAAACTGTTAATATTCGTTCGAGGCTTCAATCAAAGATCACTACTCCAAATCGCATTGTTTCCTTTTTGGTAACGAAAGGAATACTACGTCTGTCTCGTATTAACATTCGTGGTTATTAAAAATAGTCGTCCCAAATTATTTATTATTTTAAAAGTTTAAGATAAAATTAATTTTTTTTTTCTTTTTTACCCTTAATAATAATTATTCTTGAAGATGAAAATAACACATAAATAAAATAAATATTTTATAAAAATAAATTAGTATATCTTAACACATAAATAAAAATAGAATAATCCAATCCCTATCCTAATTAAAAAAGAAACATGAGAAACATGTATGTGATAGGGGTGGCAAAATGGTTAAAAGGAAATAGCTAACCACCCATATGATCCACTAAAAAATAGATTGGATAATGAACTTTATAAAAACGGATCAAATATGAATAAGAACCATATTATCCATTTAGAAAATGAATAATCATTGGTCTAACTTTTACATTTGTAAAGCCTCAAATTGTGAGTTCTTCAAGTTAAGAAGACTAAAGAATTCTCCCAAAAGTGATCATATGCAAGAAGCCATGGATAATATGGTTACCCATATTATTCGCCGGTTAACCTATTTTTTATCCGTATTAAATATGAATCAGGTCGAATAATTTATCTATTTTTGATCAACCATATCCGATCCGACCCGCTCGTGTGCCCCTCTAGTATGTGATAGGGAACTAACCAAGTAATTCGGGGGCGAGAAATACATACAAATATAGATGATTCTGCTCCGTTAAGCAAATAGAATTTCAAAAGGAGTGAGACAAACACTGTAACGTCGTTAAGATGCTTATGTGCTCACCTTCTTCCATTTCTGCTCACAATCTTAGCAGAAACAGAACCAGACCTTCGCCTATCAATTCTATGGCAGTTGACAGAAGCAGCTCCCGCCTTGCCACTACTGCTCCGCAGCGGAGAAACGGCATGTCTGCTCTCGAAGCTCGCATCTCCCTCGTCATCGCTCTCGCCTCCCAAACCTCTTCTCTCTCTCAGAAGCGTAATTTCTTCACTCCATTTCCTATTTCCTCATTTTAATCGGATTTTAAGCATTTCTCTCTCTCAATTTTTTTTGATTTTCTTAAAACATTTCGTTCAGTGCTTCCAGGAGTCCTTTAAGTCAGATTAGAGAACTTCTTAGATAAGAATTAATTTAGTTTAAGAGACTAATTATTTACCAGTGTTGGAATGAACTTGTGCTTGACGGCTGAAGCGGAACGGTTATAAATGATTCTATGTAGTCCTCTGGCTAGTTTAGGAACGAGAACCTAATCAATCGACTAATTGAGTAATTACTACTTATATTGTTAAATTTATTATTCTTCGCAGTTCTGACGGAATTGGCTGGTGAAACCGCGAAATACGTGTTTCCGAAGAGGATATTCGAAAGTCGGACTTTAGAGGAAGCTTTGATGTCTGGTATTCTTTCTCAATCTTTTCTATGATTGTTATATTCTCTATTTTAATAATAATGAGAATTTAGATGGTTAAAATTAATCACTAGCTCCCTTCTCTGTTATCTTCTTGAAGTGCCGGATCTGGAGACAGTGAAATTCAATGTTTTGAAACGCAGTGATCAGTATGAAATAAGGGAAGTTGAGGTATTTTCTCTACGATTCTATTCATGAACTAATAATGTTGTCATTCCTTTTTTAAATCCCCAGTAGAGTCTAGATTTGTATGCATCCATTCTGCAACTTTATCGGGGGATTGGTTCCAGATGAGAGAGGAGCAATATTTGACGGGAAAAAAAAGGTTTAAACCTTCATTAGAAAAATGTTGAAGATAGAGGGCAAACTTGTTTTGAGAACACCTTTAGAATACTGCTTACATAGATACATGTATTAGGCAAAGATACGTTTATTATATTTGTTCACACCAGCTAAATATTCTCAAACAAAGATTAATCCTTTAGTTAGAATTTCTTGATATATGGTGATTATGGTGAAGTAGAATGCTCCGTCTCTGAAAGTAATTAAGGGTACTAATACAAGAAAGCATTAGTTGTAAGTTACTAGGCCATGTAATTGGATACAAGAGACATTTGTGCAGATTTTGTTGTAACTTGATTCTACATCGTTTCTCAAAGAAATGGGCTTTAGTTCATATATGTGATTTCCCTTATTATGGTCATAAAAAGAAGAAGAAAAAAACACAAGCACCTGGGGATTGAAAATGCAATTCTGAAAGGCACAATACATATGGAAGTGGAACTGGCACAACTGGAGACTGATAGTTATAGTGGGGAGCCAGCATGTCTATTAATAAGAAAGAAAAAGAAATAAACGAACCTGAAAGAGGTTTGGTATTCAAAAGTATTTTGGAAAAGAATGGAATTGACAGAAATAGACCAGTGATCACAAATCAGGAGTTTCCTCAATTTTGAGGAACATGTTATTGACTCGGTGTTAAAACATGATGAGAAAGCAAAGGGCCAGTTTTTTTGAAATAAACATCTGATGTTCTAACTTTTGGTTTGATAACCTAGAATTAAGCATATCATAAGCTCTTTCCATGGACATTGAAGCCCTAGATCCTGATACTTGAAAGCCATTCATTCACAAAACGTTTTTGGCAGATCTACCTTAGTATTAAAATTGAATTCTGGACCATCAGTCACCCTGTTATTTATGGTGCACATATTTCTTCTTATGTGTATATGCTCTTATTGGGGTAAGGTATGCGTACACACTACCCTCCCCAGACCCCACACATGGGATTATACTGGGTTGTTGTTGTTGTATATGCTCTTAAATCTTATCCTCCTTAGTCATTCCTAACCTTTATTAATAGCATTACTCTTGATTATAGATATGCTGTATTATTAGAACTTTAATCACCGATATCTCTTCATGTTGTCATGTTGATAGTTATTCTTTCCCTTCTTGTCCTTTTAACTATAACTCTGAGTTTTTTTATTTTTTATTTTGATAAAGTTCATTATAAGAGTTAATTTATCTAAAGTAATATTGCGACTTTGAACAGCCTTACTTTGTTGCTGAGGCTACAATGCCTGGGAAGTATGGGTTTGACTTTAATGGTGCATCTTTATCCTTCAACACATTGGCTGAGTACTTGTTTGGTAAGGTAGTTAAAGGTACCTATAGAGAGTCAAACTTAGATCGCCTCCAACCACATTGTAATGGTGGTCTTCTTTGGCTCTGTTCTATTTCTTGGTGATTTCCAGAACATGAAGAAGGAGAGCATGGCGATGACAACACCAGTTATCACTCGTAGAACTCAATCTGATGGGGAGAGGATGGAAATGACTACTCCAGTGATAACTAAACGGGTACAGCTCTTCTACTGGTTGTTCCTTTTTCCCTTTAGTTCTTTTGCAATATATATTTACTACGTCATTCGTGATATATGGTGTGGTTACTAATACGCTTGCATTTTTGTATGACATGGTGTTACACAAAATATTAAACTGATAATATATTGAAGTTGAGTCACCACATAACTTGGGAAATGGTAAATGAAGAACTACTCTAAAATGACCACATGTCGTCAAATGGAAATACTGACTTTACTGATTCTGTTGAAAAAAAACATCGTCTGATTACCTGTCACCAGGAAAACATTTAAGCTCTTGATTTAGACTTGATAAAAGATGGCATGTGCTTTAGATTGAGATTTGAGGATCTTTCAATTGTATACTAGGCTTATACGCCAGCGGGGGTACATACAAAATGTAAACATTCTGGTCGCTTAGAGTTTGAATCTGTACTACTCTAAGATAGTATTGCAAATTCTGAGAGAGTGGAAACTGTTAGATTCCAGGTTTTATTATGTTGCATGGATCCTTCAAATGGGTGTGACATGGGTGTGGGTACTTCTTGTAGGTTCTTCAAAGTACAAAAGAAATGCACGAACTCCTATCAAATACTTACACACATGGTATACACCTATAGGTTTGTCCATATAATACAGATGTTTAATCTTAGTCCAGAACAAGTGTCGAATGGAATTAACAGTCACAAAGAACAATCTTCATAATGATAAAGATTATGGTCCGAATAAAATACAACCCCATATAAATGATAACACATTTTCTTGTAATTCTTAAGTAGATCTCCAAGAATAACATTTTGTAACTTAAATGACCAATTTTTTGTGAAAATGGGCCCGCCGTATAGATTGGCATCCTATAAGAATTCCTTACTTCCAGAACTTTTGAAACCAGAATTAGTCCATTCTAGAAAAGAAAAACTCAGTTTAGCTTGATGTCTGATCCTATGTTATAGTGCTTAATCTCTCCCCCCCCCCCCCCCGCCTCCCCCGGCGCGCCTCCACCACCAACAACAAGCCTAGTAATATCCCACAAGTGGAGTTTGGGGAGGTAGCGTGTATGCAGACCATACCCTTCTTTCGTGAAGGTAGAGATGATGATTCCGATAGACCTTACCCCTACCCTGTGCGCCTCCACCCCAAAAAAGAAGAAGAAATGTCGTGCGCTCATATTTTCTCCAAAAATTTACACCCACTGGAATCTCATTAAGAATTTCATTAGGTGGAAGATCAAGGAAAGTGGAGTATGTCCTTTGTCATGCCCTCAAAGTATGGTTCAGACTTGCCACTACCAAAGGATTCCTCCGTAACTATCAAGGAGGTGCCTAGGAAAACTGTCGCCGTTGCTGCTTTTTCAGGTTTGTGATTTCAGATTTTAGCATGTCAATATAAAGTTCTATTTTATATGATGATGATATGAGTTGAGCTTACAGTTTGAAGTGAGGATTCATACCGCCGACCCCAACTTTGTGGGACTGAGGCGTAGTTGTTGCTGCTAATACAAAGTTCTAGACAGATTTGCATTTTAAGTTTATTTGAAATTCAATATCATAGTAATCGGAAAGCAGGGCTCTGTCTCATTGGTTTATAGAAGTAAATCTTGTTTTAGTTTACTTAGTGCTTTATTGATAGCTTCTCTTGTTATGACATGAGAGAAATTTTCATCTAGTTGTATTTTTCTGTGTTTTTCCTTTGATGTCTTATATGCCTGCTGTGGTAAATAGCAATTTCCATTCAGAGTTCAAAAGCAAAAACATTTAGGAATTCTATTTTTGAAGTTTTACATCCTAACTTAGCTAGTTTTCTCCCATTCGATTTCAACAAAGGTTTTGTGACTGATGAAGAAGTTAAAGCCCGAGAATCAAGACTTCGTGCTGCGCTTAGGGGAGATGCAGAGTTTCGGGTAAAAGATGGTGCCTCGATAGAAGTTGCACAGGTATATTCGTAGAACCATTTCAATAGTACTTGTAATTCTCCTGAGGAACAGATTTTGGCCTAGTGTAACCCCCAAATGACATACTAGTTGTGTTTTTTTATACTTCTGCTTGCAGTATAATCCACCATTTACTCTTCCGTTCACACGTCGGAATGAGATTAGCCTGGAAGTTGAAAGGAAACAGGAATAGCTAGTCAGTGTGTAGTATATTGCAGATAAATCCGTGCACTGATGAAACCAGAGAAACAAAACATATGTGGTGTAGATAAATTGTATTGATATACTCCTTGTATATATATATGTATATATATTTTGGTGATTGCTTGACATTTTTGTAACAAGGTTATGTATATGCACAGAAATGTAAGGTCACTTATGCTTCAATTCTGAATATAATAACACATTGTCTTCAATACTCTTTTCGATCCTCCATTTGAATTCTATTGGGCATATCTTGGGTACTATTATTAATCTCCCGGAAGCTGATCGATGTTTGAATACCAGATAATATAGTTTTGTCCTGGGATACCTTGGAGCAATGGTAAAGTTGTCTCCGTGTGATCTATAGGTCACGGGTTCGAGCCGTGGAATCAGCCACTGATGCTTGCTTCAGGGTAGACTGCCTACATCACACCCTCTTAGGATGTGGCCCTTCCCTGGTCTCTGCGTAAATGCGGGATGCTTCGTGCATGGGGCTGCCCTTTTTTCGGGATACCGCTTGTATGTGAGTTGTTGCAGTTTAATGTTTTATACTCCCTCGGACATGGATTGGTCCGAGCACTCCACATTCTTTTGTCATCAACTTTCTTAGGACTGAGTTTTCCTTCTCAGGGTCAATCTAACCTTAGTTGTGAAATATCTTTTTCATTTCTGTTGTAGTGATGAATTGGTGAGAGGAGCATTACCTTGTCCCAATTTGCATTGTTATTCTACCTTCACTCGAGAGTCCTCCAATAATTTTCCTTAAAAAATGCAATTTATTATTAGTGGAAACTTTTCATGTGACACTGAAATCATGTTCTTATTGTTAGAAACGTGAATATATGCACTAGGGAGGGTGTTTATAAAATTAACGGAAAAGGTCCAAATATGCCCGTGAACTATTTGAAATAGGACAAATATGCCCGTGAACTATTTGAAATAGGACAAATATGCCCGTCGTTAATAGTTTGGCCCAAATATGTCCAAACCGTTCAATAGCTGTGCAAATTTGCCCTTATTTAACGGAAACAATATTTTTTTTTATTTAATTAAAATCAAAATATTTTTTTCCAGTTTTAGAAAAATAGCGCTTTAAAAAAACTGAAAAATAATTTCTAAAGCAATTGTTTTTGTAAAAACTAAAAAAAACTTGAAAAGCAATTTTCTAAAGCAATATTTTTGTAAAAACTGAAAAAAAAAACAAATATTTTCTTTTTATCAAGTTTTAGTTTTAAAAAAAAAGTTTTTTTTTCAGTTTTTACCGCTTTAGAAAATTGCTTCAGTTTTTTTCTCCAGATTTTACAAAAATCATTGTTTTAGAAAATAATTTTTCAGTTTTTTTAAAGCAATTTTTTTTCTTCGTTTTTTCAGTTTTTAGTAAAAATAAATTAAGTTTTTTTTTTCAGTTTTTACCGCTTTAGAAAATTGCTTCAGTTTTTTTCTCCAGATTTTACAAAAATCATTGTTTTAGAAAATAATTTTTCAGTTTTTTTAAAGCAATTTTTTTTCTTCGTTTTTTCAGTTTTTAGTAAAAATAAATTAAGTTTTTTTTTTCAGTTTTTACAAAAACATTGTTTTAGAAAATAATTTTTCAGTTTTTTTAACGCAATTTTTTTTGTTTTTCAGTTTTTAGTAAAAATAAATTCAGCTTTTTTTTTTTAGTTTTTACAAAAACATTGCTTTAAAAAATATTTTTCAGTTTTTTTGTAAAAACTGGAAAAATAATATTTCAGTTTTTTTTCTTCAGTTTTTAGTAAAAAAAAACTTTTAGAAAAATTGCTTTAGAAAAAAAAACATATGTATTAATTAACTAAAAAAAAGAAAAAATATTGTTTCCGTTAAATAAGGGCAAATTTGCACAATTATTGGACGGTTTGGATATATTTGGGCCAAACTATTAACGACGGACATTTCAAATAGTTCACGGGCATATTTGGACCTTTTCCGTAAAATTAATTTGGCCTTTAGATGTGGTCAAACCATCATTAGGAGCTCTCCATCATGATGTAAGGAAGTTACATACGGTGCAGTGGAAGCTGCTCTTGTAACAGGTAATCCATTAATTTTTGTCCATATTTACCAAATGCTAATATTATGTCCTAACAATAAGCTGTGTGGTGTAGCTAACCAGAAAAGTGCAGGAAAATGCATAACATTAGCTACCTAACTATAGGCATATAAATTCTTTTTTTGGTATTACTGATCAGTATTCGGAATTCACTAGCTTGACTAATCGTAATTCACGCTGGGAAAGTGATCTTATCTCTTCAAATAAACCATTGTGGAACGTTATTAGCTTCAGCTTAGATCACACAAACATGTGCTAATCTCAATATTCTTTGGGATAATGCTGGCCAAACATTTCATTTACTGGCTAAGATAGTTTTTTCAGTATGGGATTTGGGTAGGACCCTAAAATCTTTTCTATCTCATTTCTATTACCAACCAACCTAGTAACAGACCAAACTTCTAAAATCAGCTTATTTTGTATTTTTCTCAAAAGTACTTTTAAAAGAAATGTTTTTAGTGAGAACCGGTTTGTATTTGGCTAATTAATTTGAAAAGCACTTTTGAGCAGTAATTAGTGTTTGGTCAAGTTTTTGAAAACTACTTCTAAGTGTATTTTTCTCAAAAGTGCTTTTGGAAAGCAGCTACTTTTTTCTGCTTCTCAAAAACTGCTTCTGCTTCTCCTCAAAATCACTTTTTTTCCTTCCAAAAACTTGGCCAAATACCTCAATTTTTTGTAGAAATTGCACGGAGCGTCCTATTTGGTCGCCCCCATTTAACCTATATCCGTTTTTTAAAAATTATTTAACCTATACCCTAATTTTTACAACTTCAGGCCCCTCTTTCTTCCTGCTTCCGGCGCAAAACTTCAGCTATTTTAGTGCTGAAGGTTTTACAAATGAACCAAATAACTTCAACACTTCTGCTGAAGTTTTTTAATAAGCTTTATTGCAAAACAAAACTTCAGCTTATTTAGTGCTGAAGTTTTTACAAATGAACTAAATAACTTCAGCATCTACTGCTGAAGTTTTTGAAAAAGCCTAAAATGCTGAAGTTTTTGTGATTGCCTTTGCTACTTCAGACCCCCGTATGCTGAAATTTATGCAAAAAGCGGGTACGCTTGTAATTTTTTTTGCAAAACGGGTATAAGTTAAAAGGTGACCCCAAAAACGGGTATAGATGCAAAAGCCCCCAATTTTTCGTCAAAAATACTTTTGGCAAAAAAGAAAAACTTGACCAAACAGGCTATAAGCCAGTATTATTGATGGCTTTTCTGGTGTAAAGGGCTCAACTAGTCACTCTCACCCATTAATCTATGGCTGCTGCCAGTCCATTTAGGTTACCTTTTTCTTTTCTTCCCTCACATTACCCAAATTCTAATTAAGGGCACCCAATGGCCAATACATGAGCCATGGTTTTGCTCCATCCTTAAACATAATAGGACAATATATAGTTTTCCTATTAAATTTATCTCGAAAAATACTACACACTTAAATTTTACAGATGGACTCTTATTTCCAATTCTTTTTCGGAGTAGAACTAATATCCCCTCAAGTAATGTATTGTTCACTCATACAAGGCGCGAGCAACAATTGAAAAACACACATAGTTAAACTATATATCATCATTTGGCCATGCCCTTCAAAGAACCAAGGGGAGGTTTTCCACTTATACATTGGAAAAATGGAGTAAGGTTGAGGAGTAGCTGTAGATGAGAATTCTAGACTGCTTCGTTGGTGTGTTAATAATTCATTCTAGTGGAGTTTTTATTTATTTAACAGTGTTAATATAGTAAGTAACAAAGCGCTTTAGAAGTAGTAGCAAGATTGTAAATATATTAAAATGCAAAATATATTGCCCCCTAGGGTGTGTTTGGCACGAAGGAAAACATCTTCCGGAAAATATTTTCTAATTTTTCCACGTTTGGTTGGTTCAAAAGTTTTGGAAAACATTTTCCTTATCAACTCATTTTACTCCAACTGGAGGAAAATATTTCCTTATCAAGAGAAAGGAAAACATTTTCCAAAACTCTTTCTCAAGTCTCAACCTTCCCCACCCCACTCCTCTCTCCAAAAATATTTTTTTTCCGTCACTGCCCACCCTTACCACCAACCCCCCTCCCCCAACCAAAAAAGTATTTTTTTTTTGAAATTTCAAAATTCTGTTTTTTCGTTTTTATGCCCCTCACACACGCCAAAAAAGTGTTTTTTTTTGTAATTTTCAATTTTTTATTTTTTATTTTTTCTGCCCCCCTCCCCCCCAAAAAGAAATAATTTGTTTGGAAGTTTATGAAATTCGTGGTTTCGGAAGGTTGTTAGTTCGAAAGTTTATGGCTTTATGTTTATTGTATCTAAATTATTTATGAATACTCTTGATAAGATATTTTCCTTAATTTGCATACCAAGCACCTACTTATTTTTCAAGAAAATATTTTCTTGAAAAATATTTTCCGTTTAGTATAAACGCACCCCTAAACTTGACCCCAGAACTTGCAAATGGAAACTAAAGTTGATATATTGAAGAAGAGTAGCTACTGAATTTGTAAAGTTTCACTTGAACTAAGAAAAGAAGTACTTCTGTCTTTCTGTGAGAAGAAACTAAAACAGCAGTACCTGTTTTCTTGGTACCTCTATGGTTCTTAGCATCTTACTATAGTTGACTATAGTTATATTACAATTTTACGACATGGGAAACTAAAACCCAAAGAAGACTAATAATCTAGTATAAAAGGCAGCCCGGTACGCAAGGCAAGACAACCAACAATAATGCAATTAATAGTGGCTGTTTCCACGGCTAGAACCCATGACCTTTTAGGTCACACATATACAACTTTACCGTTGCTCCAAGACTACCCCTTCACTGATAAGCTAGTCTAATTCAGGTATACTATCTAAAGCAGGCTTCCATCGTATACAATGATCATTGTCATCATCAGTTAACTCATCATTCTTGATCATCTCAATATTGGAGTTGTGTGGATATTGAACCATTCCATCAACTGTTAATCCTCCTCCTTCACTCAAAAGAGCTTGCAACTCTTTCTTACTAATGACAAGCTTAATCCTTAAAACCTGATCTGAACCTTTTTTGCTACTTTCCTCAACTTCTTCTGCAAAAGTGACCTTCTTTTTGACAGGTACTTTTGTTGGTGGCTCTTGTAGTAGAGGTAACACTTCATTGTCTTTCTTCATCAGAGGTTTATATTCAATGAATTTCCTATTTGTTTTCATTACTTTGACAACCCTTTCTTGCAAAACCATGCAATTTCCCATTGTTTTACTATATGCTGTGCTTGTTAAGGAATGAGGAACTTAAAAGGAGTACAAGTATAAGTTTGGTTTTTGAGTAAGCTTGTTTAGAGCAAACAAGTGTTCCTTTTATAAGGAAATGAGATACAAGAATGCCCCTTAGATTTCTGATAATTATGGAAAAACCTTAGCACTTTGGACCCCATATTGTTGATTTTGTTGTTTGTGCAATTGAGGTGATCATGATTTCTCTGAAACTCTTTTCACACCTTCCTAATATATGCAATTTAGGTGAAAGAATCAGGCCGGGTTATTTTCTTGTTTTTACCAAGTACTAAATATAAACGTGTTAAGTACTGTAATTACTTGTCAATGGTAAAATGATTATCACAAAACTAACTTATACTCCATCTGGTCCAAAATAAGTGATTTTTAGGTTGTTTTCACAGGTATTAAGAAACTCACATTTTAATATTAGTTAGCAATGAAATTGACCATATTAACATTTACTATTTCTTCACATAAACACTCATAACACATACTCTAACATTATGTACTCCAAGAGTAATTATAGGAAAAATAATTAATTCATTCACGAAATCTGAAAAATGGGACCAGAGTAAGTAAAGTATGATGGATTAACAACCTTTACTCATCTAATATACATATTACTTACTATTTTCCTATTGAGATAATGGCTATTGTTATAACGTCAAAATCCTCAGCAGAGACCATAATTACAGTGAAAGATGAGTTAAATCAAAATAGGACCATTAAAGCAAAAATAAATTGGTATTCTCAGTTGACTCCTTTTCTAGTGCGGTATTGACTTATTTGCTTGTTTCATTTTTGGCAGTATTATATGTATCTTTGTAACTGTTATTTTCTCCTACACGAGGTCGGTTTGGGCATACTAAAACATCATTGCTTTTCTAAATTGTACTCAGAGAATATTGGCTCAGACATCATATATATATGTTAAAATATTTCATTAAATAAGAAAAAATAACTCCAGTAATCAAATGGGTAGCAATATAGAATTCGAACCCATAACGTAAGACTCCTCAATGTACCTCAGCTTCTACTTCCTTTGCTTTTCTTTATTGAATTTTGCGCATTTCAAAACTACACTTCAAGTAAGATGTGTTTGAATGAAGTTTGAGATGTATTCACATAAGTAGAACAAAATCTTTATTTTTTTTAAATCCCGTTCTCTTCATTCTCTTCTTCAGCGGTAGAGGTACAGAGGAATACATTATTAAGAAAATAAAAATTAGTGACGCAAAAAATTTGTCGCTAAACATCAAATTAATACATCGCTAACAACAGATTGGTGACGACAGATTATTAAAAAAATTGTTAGCTATGAATGATTTAGCGACATGTTAGTGACGAAATTCATAACTAATTGTAATATGGCCAATATTTTGGCTAGTGAGGTCCATCATATATAAGTATAAACCCATTTGCAAGAAGAGATTACTGGCAGTAACTTTTCCTCGGAGCCAGATGGCTGACAGTAACTTTTCCCTGGACCAAAGTATGCATTGTGTGCAAGAGATTATTTGATAAATTTTCTTTTTCCATTTATTAATAGTGCTTGGAGCCCAAGTTGGGTCCTATAAAAGGAGACCCATCAATTTCATTTCAAACACACCTTCAAATACAAAAGTAGAAATTTTTCTACTAGTTATTGTCTTCCTTTTCGTTATAAAGTATTTTGTAAGAGAGTGAGTGTTGGGAAACACTTGGGTGGACCCATTCTTTGGAGTGATCTTGTGAGGTTATTCTCTTGGGGTATTTGGGACTAATTAGAGTATTCACTCTAATTTTGTACTCTCTTTGTACTCTTGCTGGTATAATGAAAATGTTCTTATCCACTTGTGGACGTAGGTCACATTGACCGAACCACGCGCTAAATTTGTGACTTCTTTATCTGCCTTAATTACCGTTATCATCAACTTTTATTGTCTTTGTTATTATCATTATAACACTGTTTGGTTAAATTCTGCACTACCCGGATTCCCGATTCTAATAAATTAGTATCAGAGCCGAATCAAACCGAGTTAATTTAAATAGCCAAAATGACTCTAATAAAAACATATGTTCAGAAATCTGACAGAAGTGAAAATTAACTTCGGGATGTGGAAATTAGAGAGAAAGCTATCCTAATTCAGGATGACTTAGATTTGGCACTGCAAGAAAAGGAGAAGAAGCCAGATAAAATAATGGGCGAGGAGTTTGTCGTCACAGACAAAAAGGCAAAAACAAGTATTATTTTTAAATCTTTCAAATGAGGTTTTACGTGAAGTTGCAGCAGAAAGCTCAGCCAAAGGTGTAACACCCATACTTTCATGCTACTATGCATCTTAAGTGAGTTAATGTAAGTTGAAGAGCTTAAGGACCTTTACAAAGATAATGATGGGTTAAAACAAGTGTTAAGGAAGTATTGTGAGGGTTGGAGGTTATACGAATCAAAAATGTTATTACTTTCTGGATAAACTAGGAGTGCTTAATATCCTAAGGAGGTCTTATTTTAAGGTAATTGAATTATATAATATGCTTAGTTATTAAGTCAAACAAGTTGTAAAACAAAACACGACAAAAGTTGTCGCAAGTTACATTTATAATTAGACCTATGTTTGGGTCTAATGTCACCAAGTTTTTCTCAAAATATACTTTGAGTTAGAGGGTGATACACCCATAAAATTGAATATCTATAAGTCTATTTTCCAACGCATTAAACCGTTCGTCGATACGACGTTGGAATGGAGAGATATTTGCATTTTGCGAAACTGCGTAAACAGCTTCCTTGGGACCCATAAAGTCAGTGGAAGCTTACCTTGTTATATAAAGTGATAAACTTTCGTCTCTAAGTATCATTTTCGACCAAATCAGACCTCCAAGCAGCTCTAAACTCTCTCTAAGCATATCCTAAAGATTCATACACAAATCCAAGGTCAAACCACCTAAGTTCTTCATCAAAAGTGTTGTAGAAGTGGTAGAGATCACTTATATGATGTTGTTGATGTGTTGTGAGGTCTTTCAAGTTTAAGGAGAGTTATTCTTGGAGTTTTTCGTGTTGTTTAAAGGTAATATTTTCTTCTCCTACACGAGTTTGATCATATCTAAGTCCTAGCTAAGTTGTTTGAAGTTAGAAGATATGAGTTGGCGGTCAAAAGACGTATAGAAGTTGTGGTATCATGTTGGATTGTTTTGAGGTATTTTTATGATATATATATATATATATATATATATATATATATATATATATATATATATATGTATGTATGTATGTATGTATATATATATATATATATGTATGTATGTATGTATGTATACACATATATGTGTGCGTGTGTGTATGTTGTTGTTGTTAATATGTAACTTGAAGAGAAGAAGAAGTGTAGAAGAGTATTTTGTTGCTAGATACAGACTGATCTTGTCGCTCGAAGTATCGCAAGCTAACTATTCCTAAGCTTAACTTTGTCCCTACTGTTGTTGTTGTTATATTGTATTATTGGTTTGTTCTCGTGTTGTCAAGGTTTATACGAGGTTCAAGGGGACGAGTCCTAGTGTATGTTCTATGTTGACAGGTTAAGAGCCTCTAATAGTTCAAAAGTGAATACATATAAGAATGAGCTACTCATAGTTGTAATCCACAGATAACTCCTAGAAATAAGTAGAGACCTTAGGGAACCTATGTCGAGTCTACAACGAGAAATATAGCCCTCGTTTAATGGTAAATTATTAATGGCTCACAAGCAGAAATTATGTATAGAGCTTATGATCTTATGAAATGGCCGAAGTAGTTTTCATTAGTGAAGGTATATATGGAAGATCCCTAGTGCTAATAAGAGAGAGAGAGATGTAAATTAAGAGATATGATAAGTTTCTTAACAAGAACCTCCTCGTAAATTTAGAGGTTGTGAATGAGCAAACAAACGGATGAAGAATAGATTGTTGTTCTTATCATATGTATCCTGATCGGGATTTATTTACCATATATGAATCTATTGGAGGTGGAGTTGTCTTGATGGGAAACAATGTTGCCTGCAAAGTTATTGAAAAAGGTAAAATATGAATCAAAATTCACGATGGTGTGGTGAAAACTCTCACCGATATTAGACATGTTCCTGACTTGAAGAAAAATTTCATCTCTTTGGGCACTCTAGAATCTCTTGAGTGCAAGTACACAGGTGAAGGTGGAGTTCTAAAAGTTTCTCATGGTGCTCTTGTGATCATGAAAGCACGCAGATCTGGTATGTTGTATACTCTATTGAGATCTACTATTACAGGTGCTGCTACGGTTTCAACATCAAATAAATCAGATCCTGACATCACCAAATTGTGGCATATGCGATTGAGGCATATGAGTGAAAAAATTCTTTTCATCCTTAGCAAAAAAGGTCTTTTGTGTGGCCATAGGACCAGAAATATGGAACTTTGTGAACATTGTATGTTTGGGAAGCAGAAAAGAGTCACCTTCAAATCTCCAGGAATTCATAGAAAAAAAGATACTTTAGATTACATTCATTCAGATCTTTGGGGTCCTTCACGTACCCCGTCAAAAGGTGGTGTCAGGTATATGTTAACTTTCATTGAAGATTATTCAAGGAAAGTTTGGGTTATTTGCGGAAAAATAAAAATGATATTTTCTTAACTTTCAATCAATGGAAAGTTTTGATTGAGAAGCAAACAGGAAAACATGTTAAGCGGCTTAGAACAAATAATGTCTTGGAATTTTGTAATGATGAATTCAACGAATTTTGCAAGAATAAAGGAATTGCTCGATACCGTACTGTAAGAATGACACCTCAGCAAAATGTGTGGCAGAAAGGATGAATATAACTCTTTTGGAAATGGCTCGTTGCATGATTCCAAATGCCAGGTTGACAAATGCCTTTTGGGCATAAGCAATCTCTACATCATGTTATATTGTCAATCGTGCTCCTTTTGCACCCTTAAACTTTAAAACTCCAGAGGAAATATGGTCGGGTACTCCTGCTAATTTTTGTGATTTAATGATATTTGGTTGCCCTACATACATGCTTGTAAATGGTGAAAAATTAGATCCAAAAGGGCTAAAAAGTGCATTTTCCTTGGTATGCATCTGGGGTGAAAGGATACCGACTTTGGCATCTGATCTCATGGCAACAAAACTTATAATTAGCAGAGATGTAACCTTTGATGAATCCTCTATGTTATATTCCAGAAAAGAGTCTTCTAGTTTTTGTAATACAAATAAAGGGAAGACAGAAGCAGGTGGAGGTTGAGATTGGCAGTCCTTCTGTGTCAAGCTCATCAACTTTAGAGCAAACAACAGTTGAAACTCCTGAAGTTGAGCTAGAAGTTGAAATTCCTGAAGTTGAGACTCTTGAAGTTGAACTGAAAGAAGAGGAGTATTCTATAGCCAAATATTGAGCAAGAAGACAAAGTAAACAGCCATTAAAGTTTGGGGATTATGTTACATTTGCTTTTTCAGTTGCACTGGAATGAAGAAAACGGAGAACCATCAATATATTCATAAGCAATTTCTGGTGTTGATTCAGCCAAGTGGCTGATTGCAATGAATGAAGTCATTGAGTCTCTCCACAAGAATGATACTTGGTCTCTTGTGAAGTGCCATCATGAAAGAGAATTGTTTTTGCAAATGGGTCTTCAAGAAAAAAGATGGCATTCAGGAGGCTGAAGATGCAAGGTTTAAGGCTAGATTAGTTTTAAAGGGCTATAGTCAAGAGTTTATTTTAATGATATTTTCTCACTTGTTGTTAAGCATAGCTCTATTCGTGTCTTGCTTGCCTTAGTTTCCATGTATGATTTGGAATTAGAACAACCTGATGTTAAGACAACTTTCTTACATGGAAAACTTGAGGAACACATATACATGCATCAACCTGAAGGATTTGAAATTGAAGAAAAAGAAGATCATGTTTGCTTGTTGAAGAAATCCTTGTATGGATTAAGGTAGTCTCCAAGACAATGGTACACAAGTTTTGATTCCTTTGTGTTGGGTCACGGTTATTCGAGGAGCATGTATGATAGTTGTGTTAACTTCCGAAAGTTAAATGATGGTTCATTTGTATACCTATTATTATATGTTGATGACATGCACATTGCTGCTAAGGATTTGACATAATTCACAATTTGAAGAGTCAACTGAAAAATGAATTTGAGATGAAAGATTTAGGAGCAGCGGAGAAAATATTTGGCATGGAGATCAAAAGAGATCGATGAGCCAACATGCTATTCCTGACCCAGAAGAAGTATTTGGAGAAAGTCTTAGAGAGATTTGGCATGAAAGATGCTAAACCAATTAGTACCCCTCTTGCTACTCGTTTTAAGTTATCAGTTGCTCAGTCACCGCAGTTAGAGGAAGAAGAGAGGTATATGACACATGTACCATATTCCAGTGCAGTAGGCAGTATTATGCATGTAATGGTCTGTACACGTCCAATTATTTCACAAGTAGTGATCGTGGTAAGCCGGTATATGGCTTGCCCCGGTAAAGCACATTGGCAGGCTGTGAAATGGATTCTCAAATACTTGCGAGGTACTTCAAACACATGTTTGGAGTTTGGGAGAAATACTAACACCTTGGTTGGTTTTGTAGACTCAGATTATGCAGGTGATCTTGACAAAATAAGATCACTGACATGCTATGTATTTTGCATTCGTGGTTACGCTATCAGGTGGAAAACTACATTACAACATGTGGTAGTTTTATCTACTACTGAAATAGAATTTATGGAAGTAATTGAGGCGATCAAAGAAGCCTTATGATTGAATGGTCTATTTGCTAAACTCACTTTATACCAACATGATATTACCATTTTCTATGATAGTCAAAGTGTCATTCACTTGACTAAAGATCAAATGTATCATGAGAGGACGAAGCACAATGATATCAAGTATTATTTCATCCGAGAAACCATTGCTGAAGGAGGAGTCTCTGTTCAGAAGATCAACACTAAAGACAATCCTGCTGACATGTTCACGAAACCTCTTCCAATGTCCAAGTTCAAGCTTTGCCTGAACTTGATTTGCATTTATGAAGAATGATTTTCCTACTGTGGCGTTTGCAGAGAGGGTGAAGCAAATTTGCTATATCAACCAATATTAGGCCAAGGCGGAGATTTGTAATATGGCCAATATTTTAGTTAGTAGGGTCCATCTCATATAGGCATAAGCCTATTTGCAAGAAGAGATGGCTGACAGTAACTTTTCCTTGGAGCCAAAAGTATGTGTTGTGCGCTAGAGATTATTTGATCAATTTTCTTTTTCCATTTATTAATAGTGCTTGGAGCCCAAGTTTGGGTCCTATAAAAGGAGAGTCATCTATCTCATTTCAAACATACCTTCAGATACAAAAGTAGAAATATTTCTACTAGTTATTGTCTTCCTTTTCATTATAAAGTATTTTGTAAGACAGTGAGTGTTGGGAAACACATGTGTGAACCCTTTCTTTGAAGTGATCTTGTGAGGTTATTCTCTTGGGGTATTTGGGACTAATTAGAGTATTCACTCTAATTTTGTACTCTCTTTGGTACTCTTGTTGTATAGTTAAATTGCTCTTCTCCGTTTGTGGACGTAGGTCACCTTGACCGAACCACGTTAAATTTGTGTATTCTTTATCACCTTCAATTACCGTTATTATCAACTTACATTATCTTTGTTATTATCATTATAACGTTGTTTGACTAAATTCCGCACTACCCAGGTTCCCTATTCTAATTATAATTCTAGTTTTTTTAGTAGTAATAGAACTTGACAAATAACAAAGTTTGTGATGACTGGTCCAAGTCCTACACCTTTAAGGCATGATTTCTCAGCAGGACAAGTGTCAGGTCAGGTGGCCTTTTCCTTTTTGGAATTACCCCTCAATAATCATAATATATGTAGCAAATTCGTACTTCTCCACCCTCAAATTTAGACTATGGGACAAGTTTTCAGGATCTAAGATCCTTGTGATATTTCACTTTTCGTATGAAAAGTGTCACTTATTTTAAGTTAGAGTGGACCTATATGCACTACAGTTTAGGGGACAACATTAAGGTACATATTATAGCTATTAGAGAAGTTACGACAAGATGGTCTTTTAAAAGTTTGGAGGGGCAAGTATGTATGGCC